>SJYT01013618.1:66152-84638 GCA_006410635.1 Cephalophus harveyi | reverse complement strand
TGGCAACCCACTCCAGTGTTCTTGCCTGGAGCTGTCTCTTATACACATCTTGTGTATAAGAGACAGACTGATGAATGAATAAAGAATAGAGAATGCATTTTATTATTAGGAAATTAAAACCAAAATTTAAAACTAGTAATAAAAATGCTTGCTTTTAAGTTCTTAGGTTTAAAAAGTAGATTTGTGTGGCAACTTTATTACAAAGAACAGAAATGTTTAGAGATTAAATATAGTTTATGCTTGTGTTATTTAGATATTTATTAGTCTGAGCATTGATAAACCTATGAATATTATCCACTGTGACACTGTTACTTTTCAACATCACAAATCTTTAAGCCATGTTCATTAGGAATGTAATTTAATAATATTTGCAAGCCAGTAGTCAAAAGTGAAATCCTACCACTCAAACCTGTCAGTTACTGAGAATTTGATACATTGTTTGTCCACATTCCTTGTAGGTTACTCAAGAGCAAAATGTAAAGAAGTCTATATATTTTATTTCTTATTTTATACAAAGCTGAAGATAAATTTTTTCCTTGGAAATGCAAGGAAACAAACTTACTCACTGAAAAATTTTGCTATGTTCAGAATGAAGAAATTAAAGAGAAAGTTTCAGACTCCCCAATTTTTTAATGTAAAAGGTTATAGTTTCAATTTCCATGCTTCTGAAATAAAATGTTAGCATACTTCAGCTCCTATCTACCTGGCCCACCCTATTTTCATGCTCTCTGTATGAAAACCTACTTTCTCAATATTTTAATTGAGACATTTAGTTAAATTCCTCTCTGGCAAGAGGCATTAGCCTTTGTAGGTATGTATGTCACTTCCAGTATCTTTCTACTTTTACAGGCCCAGTACCATAGAAATCCCATTCATTTTAAGATATATAACATTATCAATAAAAGTTGCCCATGAAGGATATTGAAACCACAGATTTCATAACTCCTTTATAATAAGGGCTGACTTTACTCATTCACATATCTCTGTTAGCTCTGCTGGAATAGCAGGATTTGAAACTGGCTGTGAAATTAGATTTTTCTAACATAAGCAATGAGAGCTGTCATAATTCTGATCTCTAAAGGAAAAAACAAACCTCTGTTATCATGCTGTATTTCTCTTTCCTATGAATATTTTCTCTGATGATAATATGCTAATGGTGGTGTATACATTGAAGTTGACTTTTGGGTGTTTAGAGATTTTTAGTAAGATTTGAGTTCTGCATGTTTCTCCCCTGACCACATCTTATGATATATATTCCTAATCAAAAATAAGCAGATGATTCTTAGATAAAAATACTGAAAAATAACCTGTGTTATCAAAACAGTTTACATTTTCCCCAAAGAATTTTTCATCTGTTATTGGTAGAATTGACTATTTTGGGACTTTATAGACTATTTGCATTTTCTGATTAGCCAAAGCAGTATACAAGCACTCTCCTTACTGTGTATCTTTTCTTATGTTGGTGTTCAGTATAGATACAAACTCATCACTTACACACGTAAATTAGAGTCCAGCTCTTGAATTTAGGCAAAAATTGAGGTTTAAATTTGACTCTGTGTCTCCTAGTTTCTTACTAGGTAGATTACATAAAGTCCCAAAGCCACAACTTTCTCATCATTTAACCAGAAATAATTATAAATTTTTTTTACTGTTAGGTTTGTTGTGAAGATTAAATCAAATACCTTAACATGCTCTTTAGAAGAGTACTGGGCATTTGCTCTATAATCTTTAATCATTTCTATATTTATTTTTATCCCAGTTGACCAAAACAGAGTACTCTATGATACAGCTATTCAAAAGATGGCAGGGGCAGCATTCTGAAGCACATCTGGCCCTGGTTCACACTACATAAATAATCTTGGAGGGTCTCAAGAGGGACAACAACCTCAGAGTAGAACTTGTATCTTAGAAATAACCCCCCAAACCAAACAGTTTAAGAACCAACCAGTCCATTCTGAAGGAGATCAACCCTGGGATTTCTTTGGAAGGAATGATGCTAAAGCTGAAACTCCAGGACTTTGGCCACCTCATGCAAAGAGTTGACTCATTGGAAAAGACTCTGATGCTGGGAGGGATTGGGGGCAGGAGGAGACGGGGACGACCGAGGATGAGATAGATGGATGGCATCACTGACTCGATGGATGTGAGTCTGAGTGACCTCCGGGAGTTGGTGATGGACAGGGAGGCCTGGCGTGCTGCGATTCATGGGGTCGCAAAGAGTTGGACACAATTGAGCAACTGAACTGAATTGAACTGAGGATAGATTTATCTTGAAACAATTGACAGACTTTCTCAGCTTCTCAATAAAATAAAGACATACATAAAAGAGAGTAAAGTCAGAGACAACTATAGAAATACTAATAGAAATTCCAGAAGCTAGAAAAAATGTTCTCTATCTGTAAAATTGATAGAATGGCTGCAGAATAGCAAACATTGTACAGATATTTCCAACACAGAGTGGGACAGTCTACAGAGAAGCACAAGAAAGTCACTTAGTTGCCCACCCCAATATCCTCTCTCTCTCTCGAAAATGTAAGCTCAGAATCAATCCATCTGGAGTGAGGCCTCTCTATGGGTGCTCTCACTATGTGGATTTTTGTTTGATGGAGGAGCTGACCTTCACTTCCTATCCTGTTAGTACTTTCCCTTCTAGCTCCTCTCTGACAGTAAGACTACCAGAAGACAATTAAGGGAAACAATTTAGTATGCAGATTTAATATGCACAATATATTCATGAAAAAATAATTCAAAAGTAGCCCATACTTCATGAGAAGCCAGACTCTAGAGACATATTTTAATTTAAAGTATAAAGAAGTCTCCCTGCTTCCAGACTGGGATGGAATGGGGAGGGGAGAGAAAGAAAGAATGAGAAGGGCTAACAATTAAAGAGAGCAAAATAAGGTTTATCCTAAACATCCACGCAATACTAAATACTGGAAGAAATAGAGAAAGGTGCATTTAGTTTTGAAGACAATAACTCAGTAATTTGGCAATGAGTCTAATAATTGTTTTTACATGCTTGAAAACAATGGATATATTTTCTACTTTAAATTGGATGTAATTAACTTTATTGTAATAAAACTTTCAGGGGGCTAGAGTCTCTACATTTTGTGAATTTATACACAATATCAAATCAAAGTTTCCATATAAATTTAGTCTTTTTGTTTTATCACCACTATATGGTTCTTCTAGATCTTGGGACAAAGTCTATAATATGATTTTGTTGTTCAGTTGTTATATCCTACTATTTACAAGCCCATGGACTGCAGCATGCCTTATTTTGCCGAATTAATTATAAACTGCCGAATTAATTATAAACTCTGAAGAGAGTAAGAATTCATAGGTCACATAAGCATGAATCCACCTTTAACCACTATGCCTTTATATTTATTCCTTGTGATATAATTTCTTAACTGTACTAATAGGGCAGAGGGGTTTTGTTTAGAGTTGTTAGTTTCAAAGTCACATTACATAGGTTCAGATTCAATATTTATGTGTACAAATTGTAGAACATTAAAAATATAGTATATATATTTTTTCTGGGCTTTGTTTTCATTTTCTGAATGAGGGAAAAATAGTCCTGACACCATTGAAATAATATTTAAGGTGCTAGGATTAATATCAGCACATAGTGAAGAGTCAGTTATATAATGTATGCGTATAAATATAGTATGTTTGTATAGAATTAACTATTAACATAATGCTCAGAAGAGAATGAATGCTCAGTGAAAGATAATGTTTATCTTTACTGTTATCATTACTGCTTTGTATGCATGCATGCACAGTCACTTCAGTTGTGTCCAACTCTTTGCAACCCATGGACTGTAACTTGCCACTTTATACTCATATAACAAAACTACTTTTACTAGAAAATAGCTAAAGATTTCTTTACAACTTTCAGAAGTATTCAGCAAATATTACTTAAGCCCCTACTACGAGCCAAAGATAGGAGACATACAAGGGTCACTCTTCTCTTTTCCTTCCTGGTGTTGTGGGATTTTGCTTTACTGTGTGTAAGAAACAGACAGACACAGTGTGGAGGGGAATGGCATGATAAAGGCTTCTCTGTCCATGGGATTTTCCCAGCAAGAATACTGGAGTGGGTGGCCATGCCCTTTTCCAAGTGATCTTCCTTACCTAGGCATCAAACCTGCATCTCCTGTGTCTCACATTTATTAACGTCCCATAAATCAATACTGTGTTGAAATCACCAACTCTTATTGTGAGGTTAATAGCATGTTCTTAATCATTTTGGGGCTGCAAACTGAAATGCCTACAGTACCACTTCCCCAGCTACTTTGTGTACAAAGAATCACATCAGATGCTTATTAAAATTTAGAGTCTACCATTATTCTCAATATATTGAACCAGAATCTCCAGAAGATGAGCTGGGGATATGTATATTTAGTCCAGAATCTTGATGGTTTTCTGATCTGGCAGATTGGGGAAAACCCTAACCAAGGTGACGTAAGTGGGTGGAGCGTGATGAATAAGGCATGTGAGGAAATGAGGGAATACCTTGGTTGTAGGATCTAGGACCAGCTGCCTTCAAGTTTTCCAGATAAGCTAGAAATATGGATTGTTATATAAAATATTCTGATTTTTACATATTGACAAATTACTCATTGTCTTTCTGTTATTAACATTCAGGACAAACCAAACTTTTTAATGTATTTCTGCTATAAAAATATATATATATATATTTTTTATATATATATAAAAATATATAAAATACTCTCAAAATACTGTGAAAGATAGAAATGGGTGAGAGAAGCTCTGTCCCATCTGCTGTCTTTTCTCATTTCATGCCATTTCCCTCCACACTGTGTCTGTCTGATTCTTATGCACAGTAAAGCAAAATCCACAACACCAGGAAGGGAAAAAGAAGAGTGACCCTTGTATGTCTCCTATCCTTGGCTCATAGTAGGGGCTTAAGTAATATTTGCTGAATACTTCTGAAAGTTGTAAAGAAATATTTAGCTATTTTCTAGTAAAAGTAGTTTTGTTGTATGAATATGGAGTGATTATATTGTTTCAGTATAAAAAGTGACTTGGATGTAAATTGAATTTTGTTGTTGCTATTAAGTTGCTAAGTCATGTCCTACTTTTTTGTGACCCCATGGCCTGTGCCTGCCAGGTTCCTCTGTCCATGGGATTTCCCAGATAAGAATACTAGATTGGGTTGCCATTTCCTTCTCTAGAAGGTCTTCCCAACCCGGGGATTAACCTGTGTCTCTTGTTTTGGAACCAGGGAAGCCTTTTAAATTGAATTGTCTAGGTATAAAAGGGAGGACTACATGGGTGGGGGGCCACATTTGAGATAATGACTTCTTGGTAGTAGAAGAAAGTTTATATACATATATATATATATATGTATGTAACCTCTTTTTTTCTCTTCACTTTCCTCTCCTAAAATGCATTATAATAAACAGATGCAAAAATTACATGTACCTGCATAAGCAGAAGGTAGTTTATAAGCTTCAAGAGGCAGAAATCATGTCAATCTTTGTTTTCATCATATCCCTAGTGTCTAACAAAGCAAGATTACTTTCTTGAATATTTAAATAGGATAAGGAATGAATGAATAAATGCATTAACTGGGTAAAGCACTTCTCATATGTGTTCATATTAATCATGGTACAATCATGTCAATCTGATTAAACATATATAGAATCTTTTCTCTGACAGTTACCTGTATGCTCTATAGTGATAGCCTGACCATATGCTAGACTTATTACATACCATATGCAAAATCATATAATAGCTCTTCTTATAAAAACAGATTCACAAACACATTTCTATTGAAGTGGAACTCATCCTTTATATCTTGGTTAGCACAGCTTCTATGAGGTTCAAACATTTGGCTCATAAGATACAACTGCTCTGTTGAGAAAAGAAAAAAGTACTGATTCTGTATAATCTAAGGAAAGAGAACAAGTATTGTTCTAGTAAATTCGGAGGAGTTTAAGGAATATATATTATATGAGAACAGAGTAGAGGGGGCCCTGTTTAAATAGGTTCAACGATGACTTCTGGGTGAAAACACCAGTCCTGCTTCTTGATAAGACACTGAGAGTGAAAGGTTAAAATGACCTTATATTTTCAGTGCTTTTACTCAGTACTACTCTTGCCTGGAAAATCCCATGGATGGAGGTGCCTGGCAAGCTGCAGTCCATGGGGTCGCTAAGAGTTGGACACGACTGAGCAACTTCACTTTCACTTTTCACTTTCATGCATTGGAGAAGGAAATGGCAACCCACTCCAGTGTTCTTGCCTGGAGAACCCCAGGGACCGGGGAGCCTGGTGGGCTGCTGTCTGTGGGGTCGCACAGAGTCAGACGTGACTGAAGTGACTTTAAAAAAAAGAGCATTAATACTGTGTTTCCACCTTTTTAAATCTAAAATTATATATATATATGTTTGTGTGTATATATATGTCTTTGAAACTTTCAGTCTAGTTCCCCAAATGGTCATTTATTATTACAATAGACTATTATTTTCAGGTACAGATTTGTTTCCATTTTCCCTTTATAGATATAAATTCACTATTACAGAATTTTTCATGGTTCTGAAATATTTCTAGAGCCATCATATATGATAAATGACTTGCTTCATCCTACAAGACATGGGACAGAAAATATTAACCTTGCTAAACTGGAAACTGATTTAATATTTTAGGCTATTTCCACATGATCTCCTTTCAGTGCTCTTATGTATATTAAATTGCTTTGTAAGTATTCTGATATTTTCATTGGTTCCCACTATGTCACTAAAATAATGATGATACTGTCTAAATCATAGATATTAAATGTCTTGAGAGTTTTTATTCTCAAAGAAGTAACAAAAGGCTATGCATTTGAACTACAAAATTGAAGAACACAATATAAAGTGAATATATTAGATTTGCTAAGGGAAACATTAAAAAGCAATGGCTGTAAAGTAAGAAACATGACCATTTCATTCTACTGAAACCAACGAATAAACAGATGATTTTCAAATAAAACTATAAATAGTAGTATAATAGAACTTTTCATAGAATCCTCAAACATGTACACATATCAAAATAAGTTTAAGGAGCAGCATTAATGTGGGAAAGAAAGGAAAGCAGAGACAGAGGAAATACAGTTTGTGAAACACAGCCAGTTCAGGATTGCAGAAATACATTCGGGCCATCATTTGGGGTTTTATCTGTCTCCTTACTCACTGTTCTCACATTCTTTTACAACTTGGATCCATATGATTCATAGCAACAACTGAGCACTTTGGAAACTTCCCAGGCTTAGTAGAATACTATCTTAGTACCTTTAAAATTACTCATTAAATATCATATTAGCTTAAACTGAAACTGTAGAATTTTCTATATTTCAACAAATACTTAAAATAGCAAAACAGCTTTTTTTTTTTAAATTTTGGAAATATGATTTCACTTTGTTTTTGTAAATGTGTAGAAACTAAAATTAGAACACACAATCTGATCAGTTTTTTTTTTTTTTCCATCTTTGTACTTCATGGTTTGGCTTTTCTTCTCACTCTATTGCTCAGTGCAGTACCGCTAAGATGATGGGACTGAATGCTATCTGGACTTCACATCCTGCCAGTTACCATTGACTTAGTTACTTAAATTTTCTGAGGCTCCATTTTCTCAAATATAAAAGGAGATTAATAATGTATTTCTGATAAGACTGGTATAAAAATCACACAATTTTTTCCAGTGGATCAAAAGACATACAAGACTTGAAACCATAAAACTCCTAGAAGAAAGCATAGGGAAAAACTCCTTGAAATTAGTTCTTAACACTGATTTTTCTGGGTATGATACCACAAGCACAACAGCAAAAGCAAAAATTAATAAATGAGGCTGCTGCTGCCGCTGCTGCTAAGTCGCTTCAGTCGTGTCCGACTCTGTGCGACCCCATAGACGGCAGCCCACCAGGCTCCCCCGTCCCTGGGATTCTCCAGGCAAGAACACGGGAGTGTGTTGCCATTTCCTTCTCCAATGCATGAAAGTGAAAAGTGAAAGTGAAGTCGCTCAGTCGCGTTCGACTCTTCGCGACTACATGAAACTAAAAATCTGTACAACCACAGAAACAATCAACAAAATGAAAAGGTAACCTAAGGAAGGGATAAGACATTTTCAAATCATATATCTAATGCATTAGTATCCAAATATATATATATATATATATATAAATCCAACACAATGGAAGAAAAAAATCTATTTAAAAAATGGACAGAGGAACTGAATTTTTTTTTTTTACCAAAAAAGACAACCAAATGACCAATAGCACTTGAAAGGCTACCACCTTTATGGAACATAGTATGGAGTTTCCTCAAAAAACAATTCCTCAAAAATATATTTAGCATGTGATCCAAAAATCCTACTTCAGGCCATATATCTAAAGGAAATTAAATCACTATCTTAGAAAGATATATGCACTCTCATGCTCATTGCATTATTATTCACAACAGTCAAGATACAGAAACAACCTAAGTATTTACCAAGGATAAGTGGATAAACAAGATGTAGAATTGGTATACAAATGGATTATTCAGTCATGATAAAGAAGGAAATTTGTCATTTGGACAAGATTTTTTGTCCAAAAATTGGACAACTTTACATGTGCTAAGCGACAGATAGCTGTCTCCCCCACCAAAACAGCTTGGTCAAATTAAAAATGGACATTTACCCCACTTTCTGGGCTTCTTTTCTCTTTGGAAAACATGGCTAGTCAGTTTAAACTGAATCTGCAATTCAACATGTTCCAGGCAGCCTGTACCACCACCATCTTGATTGTCAGAGCTTACTTAAAAAGGTGCCAGTGATGTGCCTGGGGACACCCGTGCAACAGGATCCTGGGCTGCTGTGCCCACCAGAGATAGTGTCAGAGACGGCGTGGGTGGGTGCCTCTCCATCAGCCTCAGAAACAACCCACCTCAGCTTCAGACAGTCCTAACTGCTATCCCTCCAGGCTGGTAACTGCATGCATCCTAAATGCTATCCCTCCCTCTAGCAGTGGCAATGGTCAATGGGAAAACAAGGGAAGGAATGTATCCACAAGGACTTTTTTTTTTTCCTCAAGAACCATGAAAGTGGTAATATTTCCTTTACAAACGTGACACAGAATCTTGACTACAAAGCTACTCAATGATCTCATCCTACCATTCACACAACTGTACATTCCTTCTCAGCAACATACAGGACGGAAGTCCACAGACTGACGTATTACTGCTGCAGTCTCTGAAGAGGGGACGGAACCAGTTAATTCCTGTGAATCCCAGTTGCCCAAAAAAGATCCAAGGCTGGCAGGCGACCCCGGGAGATGGGGCCCAGCCCTCCCATGCCCTGTCAGGACCAGCTACTTGTCTGGGAGCCGCAGGGCCGAGGCCCAGTCAGCAGCAGCTCTGCCTAGGCCCAAAGGCTCTGTAGAGTTTGAAGCCCTTTCCGCCAGAAGGTGAGCTGGCGTCAGTGGATGGAAATCTTTGACTAATTTATATGAAGAGTCCATTTATGTTTATCTTGTTCTTTGCGCTGGTCCATAAAAGGACTGCATGGATGTAGTTGGCCTGGTCCTTGGCATCTCTCTCCATGACCTCTCTTACCTCGATAAGATCACACTTATTTCCTGCAATGACAACTACAATGTTGGGTGGGCCATGCTGTTGAAGCTCTTGTACCCAATTCTTTAATGTTGAAAACATTTCGTGATGTCATAAATAATTATAGCTGCAGCCAAGCCTTGGTAGTACATTGGTGCTAAGGCGGGAAATTGTTCTCGTCCAACTGTATCCTAGATGAAGGATTTATGTAGCTCATTTTGGTACTGGACAGTCTTGGTCATAAAAGATGGTCCTATTGTTGGGTTGATGTTTGGATCAAACCTGTCTTCCATGAATCACTACGCAATACTTGATTTACCTACTCCTGTATTCTCCAGTAGACACACTTTGAGCTACCTCAGAGCCGTGGCCTGGGAACCAGGGGTGCAGGCCCGCTGCCATCCTAAATTGAGAGAGAGGCTGGGCCCAGCATGAGCATTCCCCGGTGCCACCACTGCAAGACCTAACCCCGGCTGCGGGACACACAGAGGCCACTGCCTCTCATTTGCCAGACCTTGGCCCGGCCTGGCTATTGCCAGCCACACAGAGCCCATCTCAGCAGTCTGAACATGTTCCCAGGCGCCACTGTGCCACCATCTTGGGACAGCGGCCGGTCAGCTGCAGAGTGAAAGGAATTCTTAAAAGACATTTTAGTCTATTTTGACACCTATGTAGATCAAAGAACACTTCCTCAGACAAGACACTGATTTCCTCCTATGAGAAAGAGAAATGGTGGTAGAGGCATGTAACCAACTTTGTTCTCATTACTGTTTGGGATTTATGTATGAAGCTAAAAAATTACTTAGAGTTTCTGAGGCAATAGGATTGTGGGTAAGATCCAGGAATCTACAGTTTTAAAAGAAACTCAGGCAAATAAAAGAATTCAGCTACTATATCTTTAAAAGACAACAAAGCAGACCATAGAGAAGGCAAAAGTCTAAAAATATTTTGAGTATGGCCATCCTTTATTCTCAGTTCAGTTCAGTTGCTCAGTCATGTCTGACTGTGTACGATCCCATGGGCTGTAGCATGCCAGGCCTCCTTGTCCATCACCAACTCCCAGACTTTACTCAAACTCATGTCCATACAGTCCGGGATCCCAGCCAACCATCTCATCCTCTGCTGTCCCCTTCTCCCCCTGCCTTCCATGTTTCACAGCATCAGGGTCTTTTCAAATGAGTCAGTTCTTCACATCCAGTGGACAGTGTATTGGAGTTTCAGCTTCAACATCAGTCCTTCCAATGAATATTCAGGACTGATCTCCTTTAGGATGGACTGGTTGGATATCCTTGCAGTCCAAGGGACTCTCAAGAGTCTTCTCCAACATCACAGTTCAAAAGCATTAATTTTTTGGTGCTCAGCCTTCTAAATAGTCCAGCTCTCACATCCATACATGACTACTGGAAAAAACATAGCCTTGACTAGATGGACCTTGTTTGGCAAAGTAATGTCTCTGCTTTTGAATATGCTGTCAAGGTTGGTCATATTTTTTCTTCCAAGGAGTAAGCATCTTTTAATTGCATGGATGCAATCACCATCTGCAGTGATTTTCGAGTCCAAAAAAATAAAGTCTGACACTGTTTCCGCTATTTCCCCATCTATTTTCCATGAAGTGATGAGACCAGATGCCATGATCTTAGTTTTCTAAATGTTGAGCTTTAAGCCAACTTTTCTCACTCTCTTTCACTTTTCTCAAGAGACTCTTTAGTTCTTCTTCACTTTCTGCCATAAGGGTGGTATCATCTGCATATCTGAGGTTACTGATATTTCTCCCGGCAAACTTGATTCCAGCTTGTGCTTCAGTGAGCCCAGCATTTCTCCTGATGTACTGTGCATATAAATTAAATAAGCAGGGTGGCAATATACAACCTTGACATACTCCTTTCCCTAATTGGAACCAGTCTTTTGTCCCATGTCTATTTCTAACTGTTGATTCCTGAACTGCATACAGATTTCTCAGGAGGGAGGTCAGGTGGTCCATATTCCCATCTCTTTTAGAATTTTCCATGGTTTGTTGTGGTCCACACAGTCAAAGGCTTTGGCATAGTCAATAAAGCAGAAGTAGATATTTTTCTGGAGCTTTTTTGCTTTTTTGACAATGCAACAGATGTTGGCAATCTGATCTCTGGTTCCTCTGCCTTTTCTAAAACCAGCTTGAACATCTGGAAGTTCACGGTTCACGTATTGCTGAAGCCTGGCTTGGAGAGTTTTGAGCATTACTTTACTAGCGTGTGAGATGAAGTGTAGTCTTCTCTTGAGTTGTTAGAAGAGGATGTTTGCTATAACCAGTGTGTTTTCTTGGCAAAACTGTTAGCCTTTGTTCTGCTTCATTCCGTATTCCAAGGTCAAATTTGCCTGTTACTCCAGGGGTTTCTTGACTTCCTACTTTTGCATTCCAGTCCCCTATAATGAAAAGGACATCTTTTTTGGGTATTAGTTCTAAAAGGTCTTGTAAATCTTCATAGAACCAGTCAACTTCAGCTTCTTCATCATTACTGGTTGGGGCATAGACTTGGATTACCATGATATTGAATGTTTTGCCTTGGAAATGAACAGAGATCATTCTGTCATTTATGAGATTGCATCCAAGTACTGCATTTTGGACTCCTTTTTTGACTATGACAGCTACTCCATTTCTTCCTAGGGATTCTTGCTCACAGTAGTTGATATAATGGTCATCTGAGTTAAATTCACCCATTCCAGTCCATTTTAGTTCACTGATTCCTAAAATGTCAATGTTAACTCTTGCCATCTCCTGTTTGACCATTTCCAATTTGCCTTGATTCATGGACCTAACATTCCAGTTCCTATGCAATACTGTTGTTTACTGTATTGGACTTTACTTCCATCACCAGTCTCATCCACAACTGTGTGCTGTTTTTGGTTTGGCTCTGTCTCTTCATTCTTTCTGGAGTTTATCTCCACTGATCTCCAGTAGCATATTGGGCACCTGCTGACCTGGGGAGTTCATCTTTCAGTGTACTATCTTTTTGCCTTTTCATACTGTTCATGGGGTTTTCAAGGCACAAATACTGAAGTGGTTTGCCATTCCCTTCTCCAGTGGACCTCATTTTGTCAGAACTCTCCACCATGACCCACCCATCTTGGATAGCCCTACGTGGTAGGGGCAGGGGTGGGTATAGCTTGGGCAGAGGAATCTTTTATTCTAGTGAAATATAGTCCAGAACCTCAGAACTTAAAACAGATAAACCAGAGCAACTCTAGGAAATTGAGGAGACAGGGCAAGGCCATACTCACAGATACCTCTTTCTTCCCCTCACTGAGATGTTTTCTAGAAACCTGGTTTGAGAATGGAGAAGACTCTTGAGAGTTCCTTGGACTGCAAGGCAATCCAACCAGTCAGTCCTAAAGGAAATAAGTCCTGAATATTCATTGGAAGGATTGTTACTTAAACTGAAACTGCAATACTTCGGCCACATGATGTGAAGAACTGACTCATTGGAAAAGACTGATGTTGGGAAAGATTGAAGTCAGGAAGAGAAGGGGACGACAGAGGATGAGATGGTTGGATGGCATCACCGACTCAATGGACATGAATTTGAGTAAGCTCCAGGAGTAGGTGATGGACAGGAAAGCCTGGTGTGCTGCAGTCCATGGGTCCAAGAAAAGTTGGACACAACTGATCGACTGAACTGAACTGAACCTGTCATTATAAAGACAGTTTTTCTATTGTACAGTAGTCTATATTCTTTTGTATTATATTATTTTATTTTTATTTATTATTATTATTTTTACTTTATTTTGCTTTACAATACTGTATTGGTTTTGCAAAGCACTGGACATGGATGGGTGAAGAGAGGTAATTGGCCAGGTATCTCATCAAAAGTGCAGCTCTCTCCATCAAGAATGTTGCTTATTACCTCCTAATTCTATAACATTGAAAACAACAACTGTATGTACAATAAAAATGAATTATGAATATTTTTGCATCTAAGAGAAAAGTATGGCTAATCAGTCCATTGGCTGTAATGTTGTTATGTCAGTAACAGAAATACTAATTTACTATTTATGAGATATTTGTTCATTAATTTTATTTGTTCTACATGTTTGCTGACTGACTTTCTCCTTTCATACTCTATTCTTCACATAATGCCCATGTGAACATCTAATATACTCAACCACTATTTTATTCCATTCTATTCTATTTTGTCACATCATATCATGTAATATTGTCACTGCATTTAAAATTTCTTTTCTGAAACATTGTTAGGGAATCCTGTAACTATCAGTTCCTACTTAACCACTTTCAGACTGTAATCTACTGTTTTCTTCATCTACAATACTTCTTGGGAAGTAAAAGTCTAGTGGCTAACAGTGACAAAAGTCATGCTCAACATGGGAGCATAGGAGAGGAATTCAGTGGCCACTTTTCTGTATTTCCTATTTTTAATAGATATACCAATATCCACTTCCTATGTTTGTGTGCAATATGCAAGTTCCCAGACCTGAACACCCCTACTTGTATGTTGTCCTCCTCAGAGCACCTCAGTTGCTTGAGTCCTTATTATTTTTTTTAGACATTCTAGAGATAAAACACAATAGGAAAATATATTTAGAATAATTTAAATTAAATATTTAACATTTATTCATTATATGACTGTAATTGAAAGAAACCTCAAAAAAGAAAAATCTATGCTATTTATAGGAAATATATATAGTGGTTTTTTTTTTTTAATTGGAAGCTGAACTAAATCTATTCAAGGCCTATAATATGAGAGAGATTTTTTAAACTGATTTTTTCAGGGAACTCTAAAGGAACTCTATGCCATTTCTTCAGTGGTCGTCTCAATTTGAAATAGCATGGCTATCTAAAACAATTATGTCTCCGAGTCTCTAATGGCCACAAAACAAAGCTTAGTGTCAGTCTTTCAAATAATAATTTACTAGCATTGCAATTCTCCCTGCCAAAAGAAAGCAAACCAAATTAACAAAACAATTGGTCAAAATTACTATTACCAAATAAACAAAGTGCCAAATGAACAAACACAATCATAGATTTCATTGCATTTCCCTAAAATTTGCTAATACTACATTCAATAAAATACTTCAATTTTCTGGAAAGAAAGCTTGAAATCTTTGAGTTCATTAGAGCTATAAGAAATCCAAAAGAATGAACCCATAAACATAAGCAGTCTCCTTATAGCTATTTCTAATATCCTTTCCTTCTTACTTACCTGTTACTTTGGACTCTTTTTGTAGTAAGATAAGAAAACTCCTCAGAGCAGAAACGGAGGAGACTGTGTTCAGAATGTTTAAGAAATTAGCACTCTTTAGCTAACTGAATCATTGCATTGTTTAATATGATTGCACATTCTTTTACTTCAAATTATGGATTTAGTTGGGTTTGATTCAGAAAATCCATACTCTGAGTAAGGTGGCTCCTCCTCTAGAACATTTCCTAATACCATACACAAAAATAAACTCAAAATGGGCTAAATAATGGCCTAAATGTAACATCAGAAACTATCAAGCTCTTAAAGGAAAACATAGGCAGTATATTCTTTACATAAATCACAGCAACATCCTCTCTGACCCACCTCCTAGAGCAATGGAAATAAAAACAAAAATAAACAAATGGAACTTAAACAAATGTTCTTTTGCACATATAAGGAAGCGATAAACAAAACACAACCAACAGAATGGGAGAAAATAATTGCAAATGAAACAACTGACAGGATTAATCTTCAGAATATATAAGCAGCTTGTACAGTTCAACATCAAAAAAATAAACAGCCCAATTAAAAAATGGGTAGAAGACCTAAAAAGAAATCTTTCCATAAAGAAAACATAGAGATGGCTAATAAACACATGAAAAGATGCTCAGCATTGCTCATTTTTCAGTTCAGTTCAATCAGTCAGTCGTGTCTGACTCTGAGACCCCATGGACTGCAGCACGCCAGCCCTCCCTGTCCATCACCAACTCCCAGAGTTTACTCAAACTCATACCCATTGAGTCAGTGATACCATCCAACCATCTCATCCTCTGTTATCCCCTTCTCCTCCTGCCTTCAATCTTTCCAGCATCAGGGTCTTTTCCAATAAGTTAGTTCTTTAAATCAGGTGGCCAAAATATTGGAGCTTCAACATCAGTCCTTCCAATGAATATTCAGGACTGATTTCCTTTAGGATGGACTGGTGGGATCTCCTTGCAGTCCAAAGGACTTGCAAGAGTCTTCTCCAGCACCACAGTTCAAAAGCATCAGTTCTTTGGCTCTCAGTTTTCTTTATAGTACAGCTCTAGTATTCATACATGACTATTGAAAAAACCATAGCTTTGACTAGACAGACCTTTGTTGGCAAAGTAATGTCTCTGCTTTTTAATATGCTGTCTAGGTTAATCATAGCTTTTCTTCCAAGAAGCAAGAGTCTTTTGATTTCATGGCTGCAGTCACCATCTGCAGTGCTTTTGGAGCCCCCAAAATAAATTCTGTCACTGTTTCCACTGTTTCCATCTATTTGCCATGAAGTGATAGGATTGGTTGCCACAATCTTAGTTTTCTGAATGTTGAATTTTAAGCCAACATTTTTGATCTCCTCTTTCATTTTCATCAAGAGGCCTTTTGGTTGTTTGTCGCTTTCTGCCACAAGGGTGGTATCAGTGGAATATCTAAGGTTATTGATATTTCTCCCAGAAATTTTGATTCTGGCTTGTGCTTCATCCAGCCTAGCATTTCTCAGGATGTACTCTGCATATAAGTTAAACAGGGTGACAATATACAGCCTCGATATACTTCTTTCCCTAATTGGAACCAGTCTGTTGTTCCATGTCCAGTTCTAACTGTTGATTCTTGACCTGCATACAGATTTCTCAGGAGGCAGGTCAGGTGGTCTGGTATCCCCATCTATTGAATAATTTCCCACGGTTTGTGGTGATCCACACAGTCAAAGGCTTTGGCTTAGTCAGTAAAGCAGAAATAGATGTTTTTCTGGAACTCTCTTGCTTTTTTGATAATCCAACGGATGTTGGCAATTTGATCTCTGGTTCCTCTGCCTTTTCTAAGTCCAGTTTGAACATTTGGAAGTTCATGGTTCATGTACTATTGAAGCCTGTTTTTGAGAATTTTGAGCCTTACTTTACTAGCGTGTGAGATGAGTGCAATCATACAGTGGCTTGAGCATTCTTTGGCATTGCCTTTCTTTGGGACTGAAATGAAAACTGATCTGCTCATTATTAGGGATATGCAAATCAAAACTACAATAAGGGCATTACCTCACACAAGTGAGAATGGCCATCATTAAAAAACTACAGACAATAAGTACTGGAGGGGATGTGGAGGAAAGGTAACACCTTTGCACTGTTGGTGAGAATGTAAGTTGATTGAACCCCTATGGAAGACAGTGTGGAGATTCTTTTAAAAATTAGGAATGCTTTTTTTTTTTTATTTCTTTCATGAGATTCTATTTTATATCTTAATTTTCAAATTTTGTTTTCTCGTGCATAAAAAATAAAATCTGATGATGAGAAGATAAAGAGAAGGAAAGAAATGATCATGGAGGAAATTTTACCTCCATATTAATGTAAGCATTTCCAAAGCTCTAGGAATGCTTTTTAAAGCTAGGTGGTTTTAAAACCACTATGTATGTGTCCCACCTTCAGAAAACTGCCCTTTCCACTTTATCTGCCCATATCTTTATAGCCTTCAGCTTTCCTATCTGCTTAAATCAATAGGGACTGATTCTATCAGGCCCTCAGTGATTCCCATAAAAAATGTCCTCATTTCTCTACTCCCCTGAATACATTTGTCTCTGTTTGTAGTGCCCATATTTATAGTACTATCTTATTCCCCTGTTCTTTTATATATTCACACCATTCAGGCTATTATTATTGAGGTCACAATACTAACTACAATGGTTAATTATCAGTATCCATCTTATATGACATGCCAACAGAATTGACCCTTGCTTCTTGCACACAATATTTAAAGTGACTTGCAGGTCACTGGGTACATTTCATTACTTGGCATATCTCATGCCCTATCCATCCCCTCCTTTTGCTCACCTCTCACTATTGGTTGGGCTTCCCAGGTGGCACAGTGGTAAAGAATCTGTCTGGCAATGCAGGAGACACAGGAGACACAGGTTCAATGCTTGGGTGGGGAAGATCCCCTGGAGAAAGAAATGGTGACCCACTCCAGTATTCTTGCCTGGAAAATTCCATGGACAGAGGAACCTAGCGGGCTACAGTCCATGGGGTTGCAAAGAGTCGGACACGACTGAGTGACTAACACTTTCACTTTCACTGTAGGTTATTTGGGGTTTACTTCTTGGTCCTCTTTATCAAAATTTACTCACTTGATCTCCTCCTGTGTTATGGCTGTATCCTAATGATAAATCCTGTCCAAGCCACACTCCTCAATTCAGATAGCATGTCCCTTTGGACAGATTTCTATCTGGTTGGTGAATAAAAATCTCAAACATGGTAACATAACAGCAAACTTGAATTCCCTCACTCCACCTGACTGATTCTACCTAAAGCTTCCTGGAAGATGATGTTAACTTCTTGGTGCTCAGTCTTAAAGTCATGAAATAATCCTCAATCCCTGCCCTTCCCCCATATCTAAATTTTATTTCATCACAAAATGCTGTCAGTTTTCTCTTCAAGACTTTTAGAAAATATGACCACTTCTTAACACCTCAATTATTATCAGAGTGCTTTTATTTTACAAAATTCCATAATTAAAATTGACAGAACATCTTTATTAGCCATCTATGAGCCAAGAAAAATTTAAAAATCAAGCAGTATTATCTGTGGCACTTACAATGTGATCAGTTTTGACAAAGTTATTGATAATTTGTGGAACATAACTAATATTATTTTGAATAATAGTTGTTATTCATTATTTTTTATAAACTTTATAATACAAATGTA
>SJYT01013618.1:0-52244 GCA_006410635.1 Cephalophus harveyi | reverse complement strand
AACTCCGAGTGATGGTGATGAACAGGGAGGCCTGGCGTGCTGCGATTCATGGGGTCGCAAAGAGTTGGACACGACTGAGCGACTGAACTGAACTGAACTGAACTGAAAGGCATTATTTAGTATGTAAATATGGCTTGTAATTGGGTGTTTTTATTGTAATGTGTATTCCAAGAATTGCAATTACCCTATACTCATATAGTTTTCTTCCTTATCTTAACAATATCTATTAGACCTAAAATTGAACTTAAAAGTTCAATTAATTTAGAGACTGTTGTGGCAGGAGATTTTGATGACAGAATTTACTTTTTAAGTATTCACTATTCAATTTACTTTACTTATTCTTATATTGATGTACATAATTATGGGCAAATGAATTTCACCTATGTCGTCTCCCTAACTTGTCTGTGGTAAACTACTAGGGAAATCTTTTTTAATTCTGTGCAAGTTCAGATTCCTAAGATATTTTGCATAAAGTTATTTTTAAAAGCTTTAATGAACATTTTCCAATAGGCTGTGAACTATCAGTATCAGTGGAGTAGACTCAAGACTCAGGAATTCCTTCTCTAATTTATTAGCAAGTGACTCATTTCTCATAAGGAAGAAAAGATCATTGTCAAGTCAGATCCCAATCCAATAATCCATAAACTTCTGACTCTGGTTACTAGTATGTTAGTAATATGGATTGCAATGCATTAGTAATATGTCAGTAATGCCTAATGCAGCTCCCGACATCAATATACAACATTAGAAATGAAACAGGTTGAAACTAGATAGTACATTACTATCTGCATTAGGATTCTCCTACTGCTGCTTGTCCTATGTGTGATCATAAACATCTGTCTATGTTTGTATGCCCTCATCTGTTTAAAAAAGAGAGAGAGAGAGAGAGAAGAACAAAAATAATACAGATGTGCACCTTCTTGACATGGGTTACAGGGAGAAAATATGATTTCGTTTGAGAAATCTAAAACACTATGGAGCATAAAATGATCATTACCCTGTCTTTCAATTGATTAAATTGTTTACAAATTAGTGCAATTGGCAGAAAATTACTGATTATGTCAGATATACTGATTATATAGATTATACTGATTAACTGACAGATAACTACTTGAAAATAGGGCATAATTTATGAGAGCTGGTGTTAATCACTCTCACTTCAGTTCAGGTTTATTCTTTGGAACTCTGCATTCAGATGCTTATATCTTTCCTTTTCTCCTTTGCTTTTCACTTCTCTTCTTTTCATAGCTATTTGTAAGGCCTCCTCAGACAGCCATTTTTCTTTTTTGCATTTCTTTTCCATGGGGATGGTCTTGATCCCTGTCTCCTGTACAATATCACGAACCTCCATCCATAGTTCATCAGGCACTCTGTCTATCAGATCTAGGCTCTTAAATCTATTTCTCACTTCCACTGTATAATCATAAGGCATTTGATTTAGATAATACCTGAATGGTCAAGTGGTTTTCCCTACTTTCTTCAAGTTAAGTCTGAATTTGGCAATAAGGAGTTCATGATCTGAGCCACAGTCAGCTCCAGGTCTTGTTTTTGCTGACTGTATAGAGCTTCTACATCTTTGGCTGCAAAGAATATAATCAATCTGATTTTGGTGTTGACCATCTGGTGGTGTCCACATGTAGAGTCTTCTCTTGTGTTGTTGAAAGACGGTGTTTGCTATGACCTGTGTGTTCTCTTAGCAAAACTCTATTAGCCTTTGCCCTGCTTCATTCTGTATTCCAAGGCCAAATTGGCCATTTACTAGAGGTGTTTCTTGACTTCCTACTTTAGCATTCCAGTCCCCTATAATGAAAAGGACATCTTTTTTTTTTGGAGTTAGTTCTAAAAGGTCTTGTAAGTCGTCATAGAACCATTGAACTTCAGCTTCTTCAGTGTTACTGGTTGGGGCATAGACTTGGATAACTGTGATATTGAATGGTTTGCCTTGGAGACGAACAGAGATCATTCTGTCATTTTTGACATTGCATCCAAGTACTGTATTTCAGACTCTTGTTGACCATGATGGCTACTCGTAAGGCCATCAAAGGAGATGACATCTTCTAAGGGATTCCCACCCATGGTAGTAGATATAATGGTCATTTGAGTTAAATTCTACAGGCACCTATTTTTCAAACTTCTCATCATTGAGAGACCATAGTAGAGAACTACTAAGTCTAGCAACCTAACAATATGGAAGCAGAGAAAACACATTTTTCTTATTTGCTGGTGGTGATTTCCTCCCTGATCTTCCACTTGGACATAGTCTACTCTAGGTAAACAAGGTGGACATCTGTGGATCTAGGGAGCAATTCTTTTTGCTAATGAACACCGATGTCTTCATAACAAACAGATGATGCCTGCAGATGGTTGGTCCCCTCCAACCTTCTTGGCTGGCCAGTTCTCACAGATTTCTATACAAAAATACTCCATTTTGACACAATTTTTTCATATTTACAGAAAAGGCTCACTTGAAACTGTTTTTCTCCATTTCTTCAAACAGTCTTTGTATGAACACCGATGTCTTCATGACAAACAGATGATGCCTGCAGATGGTTGGTCCCCTCCAACCTTCTTGGCTGGCCAGTTCTCACAGATTTCTATACAAAAATACTCCATTTTGACACAATTTTTTCATATTTACAGAAAAGGCTCACTTGAAACTGTTTTTCTTCATTTCTTCAAACAGTCTTTGGTATTTAAATGTTTATCTTAATAAAGTTGCAATAATGATGGGAAGTGTGTGTGTTTGTGTATGTGTGTGTGTTCAATATTTGCTAAATATACTAACAAGGTTAATGCATTTCAACCCTGTTTTCCTTCAAAGGTTACATTATATATTGCTACCGTTTTTGCTTTTCTCAGTATAAATATGATCAAAAAATTTATATGACAACATTTTGTACCTTTCACAAAAAATCTTTGGGATACTCAAGAATAGTTCACAAATATGTGCAGAAGAAAAAGTGAATCAGGACTTTTAATGAATTGCTGCAATTAAAAAGGGGGGAAATCCTTTTTTGAATTTCAGTTTTTATTTTCATTGAAACCTGTTCTGTAATGCCTGTCCATTTCATAGTGGCAAATATTTATTTCAAATGTTTTAGAAATCACATTCTTTTTATTTGTTTCTTATATTAAAAATAAATAGATAATAGCCAGTAAACTGACATTTTCAATGTTAACTGAAAAACAAGGCATTCACCTTTTTTTTTTTTTTTAACTTTTAAGCTGCTTTAAAATACAATATTCACTTCCTGTCAAGCTGAATATGGCTAATACGTGTGCTATATCACTGCTATTGAAACATAGTACCTTGGATCTCTCCGAAACAAAAGGTTATGTTGTCAATTGTTCATTTCTCCAGTCTGACATAAGGTAAAATCAGATTTGCTAATAACAGATGCACAATTCCTTGGCTGGCAGTAAGGGGATCAGTAAAGATGAAAGGCAAAAGTAGCTCAGTGAAATAAACTGCAAGGTAAATGAGTTGCCCTGGCAGTATCTGGTACCCTGATTACTGACATGAACCACATAATGATTCTTGCCATTAATAGAGATGTAGTGGTTGGCCAACATTCTCCAGTGGTTAGCTATGTTGATGAATCATTCATTGTTGAAGTTCTATAGACACATTGAAAATTAACCTTAGACTTTTTAAGGAAAAAGCAAAGAGAAAAACGCTATGAATTCTACTTTTTTCTCAGACAATTTTGTTTCTCAGTGAAAAAATGCTCACTTTCATCTTGGTTAAGCTTCATTATACTTTCAGCACACAGGCTTGCTTACTGTTGAAGAAAACTAATAGTTTACTGTTTGTCATTGGATATATACACTTTAAATTTTTCTGTCATATTTCTTTTTGTTTCTAATAGATTAGGATGAATCTAGTCTTTGAAATGTCTAGTTTCTGCAGTGCTCCCAACTGAGGAAGCAGAAGCTTCAACATAAAAAAGATAGCTGGCTAGATAGGTAGATAAGCTCGTTCATTCCCTCTTTATTCCTTCTCTGTTTCTATATTTCTCCCTATTTCAGCCTTTTTGCAGAATTGCTCTTCAGTCATGATAATTTATTCAAGAGTTTATTTTCTGTCTCACTCAACTGCAGTAGTCTCATTCTAAAATCTAAATTGAGCTGAAAATTCTGCTGCAGATCTAAGCAAAAGATTCTTCTTTACTTTAGAGCATAAGATTTATTGTCAAGCCTAAGCAACTAAATTTTTCTTTGTCTTGAACTTCTCCAATTTATGGTAAACTATATTCATGAGGCAATAATCAGAAAATCTTGCTTACTATATTCCAACTAAAAATAATTTTGGAAAAAGAAAAGTGAACAAAAAAACTGATGGGCTCCAGTGGGTACTCCAAGTTAATTTTATTAGAGTACAGTTTAATTCATTTCAATTACGGTAGATCCAGATATCAGAAAAAATGAGCTATCTTTTTAAAGCTCATGTAAAGTGTTACATGGGTATTTGTGTGTGTGTGCATGTGTGTGTATTTCTGACATTTAGGTTAGAAGTTTGAGCTGAAAATATAAATTGAATAGTTTCCATTTTATATGAGGTAACTTAAAGGCAGGCAATTAGAGGATGTAACCAAAGTCTGAATAAATTCTGGGATTTGATGATGGACAGGGAGGCCTGGCGTGCTGCAGTCCATGGGGCTGCAAAGTGTCAGATGACTGAGCAACTTAACTGAACTGAACCAAACAGTGAGTATAGACTGAAAGGGTGTCTGAGACACAGTCTTCAGAATTCCTGATGAATCAACGTTAATTATGGCCTTATCAGTAAATGAATAATTGGTCAATTGCCTGATCATTTTGTATCAAGTATTAAATACTAAAAAATAAGTTTACTGAGGAAACTAGTCTACAATATAATTTTTAGTGTTTATTATTTGATACAAGCAAGGGGAGGTGCTGGAATTCCAGGTGAGCTATTTCAAATCCTGAAAGATGATGCTGTGAAAGTGCTGCATTCAATATGCCAGCAAATTTGGAAAACTCAGCAGTGGCCACAGGACTGGAAAAGGTCAGTTTTCATTCCAATCCCAAAGAAAGGCAATGCCAAGGAATGCTCATAGTACCACACAATTGCACTCATCTAACACGCTAGTAAAGTAATGCTCAAAATTCTGCAAGCCAGGCTTCAGCAATATGTGAACCATGAACTTCCAGATGTTCAAGCTGGTTTTATTTTTTTTAATTTAAATTTATTTATTTTAATTGGAGGCTAATTACTTTACAAAATTGTATTGGTTTTGCCATACATCAACATGAATCCGCCACAGGTGTACATGTGTTCCCAATCCTGAACCCCCCTCCCACCTCCCTCCCCATACCATCCCTCTGGGTCATCCCAGTGAACCAGCCCCAAGCATCCTGTATCCTGCATTTAACCTGGACTGGCGATTTGTTTCTTATATGATATTCTACATGTTTCAATGTTATTCTCCCAAATCATCCCACCCTCTCCCTCTCCCACAGAGTCCAAAAGACTGTTCTATACAACTGTGTCTCTTTTGCTGTCTCACATACAGGGTTATTGTTACCATCTTTCTAAATTCTATGTATATGCGTTAGCATATGGTATTGGTGTTTTTCTTTCTGGCTTACTTCACTCTGTATAATAGGCTCCAGTTTCATCCACCTTATTAGAACTGATTCAAATGTATTCTAGAATAGGCAGAGTAACCAGAGATCAAATTACCAACATCTGCTGGATCATGGAAAAAGCAAGAGAGTTCCAGAAAAACATCTATTTCAGCTTTATTGACTATGCCAAAGCCTTTGACTGTGTGGATCACAATAAACTGTGGAAAATTCTGGAAGAGATGGGATTACCAGACCACCTGACCTGCCTCTTAAGAAACCTATATGCAGGTCAGGAAGCAACAGTTAGAACTGGACATGGAACAACAGACTGGTTCCAATTAGGAAAAGGAGTATGTCAACGCTGTATATTGTCACCCTGCTTATTTAGCTTCTATGCAGAGTACATCATGAGATACACTGGACTGGAAGAAGCACAAGGTGGAATCAAGATTGCCAGGAGAAATATCAATCACCTCAGATATGCAGATGATACCACCCTTATGATAGAAAGTGAAGATGAACTAAAAAGCCTCTTGGTGAAAGTGAAAGAGGTGAGTGAAAAAGTTAGCTTAAAGGTCAACATTCAGAAAATGAAGATCATGGCATCTGGTCCCATCACTTCATGGCAAATAGAAGGGGAAACAGTGGAAACAGTGTCAGACTTTATTTTTTTGTGCTCGAAAATCACTGCAGACGGTGATTGCAGCCATGAAATTAAAAGACGCTTACTCCTTGGAAGAAAAGTTAAGACCAACTTAGATAGCATATTTAAAAGCAGAGGCATTGCTTTGCCAACAGAGGTCCGTCTAGTCAAGGCTATGGTTTTTCCAGTGGTCATGTATGGATGTGAGAGTTGGACTGTGAAGAAAGCTGAGCACCAAAGAATTGATGCTTTTGAACTGTGGTGTTGGAGAAGACTCTTGAGAGTCCCTTGGACTGCTGGAGATCCAACCAGTCCAATCTGAAGGAGATCAGCTCTGCGCGGCCTTTGGAAGGAATGATGCTAAAGCTGAAACTCCAGTACTTTGGCCACCTCATGCGAAGAGTTCACTCATTGGAAAAGACTCTGTTGCTGGGAGGGATTGGGGGCAGGAGGAGAAGGGGTGACAGAGGATGAGATGTCTGGATGGTATCACCGACTCGATGGACGTGAGTTTGGGTGAACTTCAGGAATTGGTGATGGACAGGGAGGCCGGGCATCCTGCCATTCATGGGGTAGCAAAGAGTCGGACACGACTGAGCTACTTAACTGGACTGATTTGATACAAGGAGGGAATAAAATGGTGATTGCAGCTGTGAGAATAAAACTCTTGTGGAATAGATAAATGGACTTCATTTATATGACTCCTTTTGTTAGTACCACTGATCATTTCTAACTTTGCATTTAACACTTCAAATAACTGTTAGTCCCTCTAAGTCAATGTACTTTCTTTATTTGATGTCCAAGATACCAATATCTTATGGTTATACTACTACTAAATTAGCCTTTTTTCTTTCCTTTCTTACTCTTTTCTTCAAACTCTTAACCTTGTGGAATTAAAATAATCCTTTGGTTTTCTACGAATACTTATTTTTCTGCAAGAAAATTCCCTGGGTTCTACCCCCTCTGAATAAAGCCTGAATCTGGATACTTCTGATCACCTTCACTGCTATAAGCCTAGTCCAATTGCAAATATTTCCAGCATGGTTTCAGAACTCCTTTCCCAACTAGACTCAGATTCCAAACTCTTTCTGTCACCCTACTCCCTCCAAGAAAATGTAGTATATCCTCAACCCATCAGCTAGAGCAGTCCTTTCAAAATATAATTTACTTCTCTATATGTTACCTCATTGATGAAGTTGTTTATCAAGAAAATTCAAAGAGTGCCCCCTCCAAGATTTATATTGTTTTTATCCCATCTAGTTTTTCTGTAGCACTTATGTAATAATATATGATTGACCTATATATTGTACATACTACTTAATTATGTATATATATAATTTACCCCTGAGCTACCTGGGAAGCCCTCAGTATCTCTTAGGAAGTCATTTATCTGCTTATTGCTAGTCTAACATTTTACCAAACTGATCTAGTCTGGCCATCATCATGAAAGCATGCTCTCTATGAATTGGACAGTAAGGTTGGGTGTTAATATAAAAGTGGTGGTCAAACTAGTTCTTAGGAAATTGTAACAGGGGTTCAAGAAGGGCTTACTTGGATTATAACAGGTTGCAGAAAATGATAGGAGAAGTGATTGAAATTAGATCAATATATAAACTTTCAAAGTTATAATGAGGCTGGCATTTTTCCAAATGTGTGAATGGCTGCTTTGAATGAACTAAGTGTTACAGTAAGTGCACTGCATGCTGTCCAGTAGCAACATAATAGGGCAATCTTAACAAGTCTCAGGTAGTTCTATGCAGTAATATGATCAATCAATAGTATTTGTTCTTAAATTATTTTTAATGTATCCATAACAATGTTGTCACTAAAATAATTAGGAAAAATGAACTTGTGTAGTAGTATTAATTCATTCAGTTAAGAAACTTGCAGGGTGTTATACATGCAAAATGGTTATTGATTCCTAGAAAGTTTGAAAAAGTATTCCCAAAAAGTTTGAAAAAGTATTAATGGATACATTTTTATTCAACTTTACTTATGATGGCTATTAAAATGAAATTTTATTTTAATACTTAAAACTCATATATGTCTTCTTTAAGTTTTGTGATTATATTTAGACCCCACCCAGATGAGCCAAGATAATCTTTTCATATCATGATCCTTAACTCAGTCACATCTGCAAACTCCCTTTTGCCATGTAAGGTAACATTAACAAGCTCCAGAATATGGATTTCTTTGAAGGCAATTATTGGGTATATCCCAAAAGGAAAATTCAATAACTTCAAAATAACATATCTGTAATTGTGTTCTTACTGAGTCTTGGATATAGCAGAGATGATGATTATTTCACTTGATGTTATTTTTATTTGGTGTATATTTTCATTATCTTGTATCATTTGTGAAATTGCCTCGACTAAAATCTATAATTTTATGCTAACTTTGCCTCAAATGGAACATAAAACTCTGTAAGATTTATTTCAAAATATTTTTTCATTTCAAAAAATGTGGTTTATTATGTCATACGAAATATTAAAAAAAAAAAAAACCAGGCTGAGTGTAAATCAATGCATGGTGGCTCATACTAATGTGATTTACTATGAAACTTAGTTTGGTCAAACTCTCCAGAATTTAAATAATAATCATTTCTTTCTTTTTTTTTTTAACTTTCAAGTGCAAAGATTGAATATTTCACGCACACATATTTTTAGCCCATATCGTCATCTTTTTGAAAGTCTGGTTTGCTGTGGGAGAAAAAAAAAAATTATCCAATTATGAAACCATCTGGTATTTGATTTTTTGTAGTAAATTTAAAATTTTAATTCCTTACCTCTGCATGCAGTTAAACAAATGAAAGAAAGCACGGGTTTTTGATTGAGCTACAGCCTTTTTATTGTTCTTTTCAATTTAAAAAAAAAAAAAAAGAAAGAAGAAAAAGCAGCCATCTGTTAGTGCCAGCTGCTAGAATGAAGAGAAGATAATGGAATTCCTGTATATGATAGCATTTTGTTTTTCTAGTAGAAGTTGTGACATTTTCAACAGTTGTCTTCAGGATACATCTGCTTCTCTAAGAAAATTGAAGCCAGTAGACGATAAAAAGGGTTGTCATCCTTGTATTAGCACAGTTCTTTGCAAACCTCCCTTGGAGATATGTAGAGTTTTAATTTAAAGTCTTTACAATGTTTTATAAATATGCTTTAAATACTATAGAAAAATAGAAAATAAAAGATTTATATTTGGATGCTGTTGTTATTATAAATCATGCTTGTTTAGCAAGCAGACATTTGTAAACACATTTATAGAACAGTTTCTTCTTTCCATCATTTTAGAGGGATGATCAAGAACCCTGGGGAATTGTATCCAAAATGTGTTGAAGTTTTGCAGGCTTTTTTACTTCTCTTTCAATTTTTATGGATGGAAATAATCATTCTAAAATTAGTAAAAACCATACGATGAAGTATCATTTTAATGCATGGAAAACTATGATTAAATACTTTTAAACAGTGACTGGTAAAAGAATGACAGTCATAAATCAAATGTGTGTGCATTTTTTCTTCTTTTAGCACAGAAGTTGCCCATTTCACATTATATTCATGAGAAGAAAATTACCTTGAGGCAAAATTTCCTTCCTTAAAAATTGCTTTCAAAGAGTTTTCTTCATTGTTTTGTAAATTTTTAACATCTTTAAAAAATCTTTTTCTTGGATGGAACTTTTTATTATAAGGAAGAAAGGAAAATGGAAGTTCTTGGTTCTTGTGGTTTTGGGCCCTTTTTGAGGTAGTTTATTTTTAGAAGTGTCTCTGAACATGAGAAATGGCAATTAGTTCTGGGGAATCAAGAACATTAGGACATAAAACCCTCTGAACTGAACTAGACATGAGGAGAGGGCTTTCACTTAAGTAATGTTGCTAAATGTCTCTTCCTCATTCCATGATTAGAATCTGAATTAAAAAGTCAGTCATCACCATTGAGTATCAAAACTAAATTTATGGAATTATTTACTTTTTGTAAGTGACTTCCCATGTTTCCTTTTATTTCAGAAAATTATAGCACATACAAGAAAAGCACAGCAATGCTTTGCCCCAGATAGGTAGAGTATACAGAAAACCAGCATGAAGGAAATCTCTGTAAAATGAAGAAAGAGAAAAAATCAGCAAAGCTATCAAACATAGGTAAATAGAAAGCAACACCTCCAAAGAATAAGGGGGAATTAACCTTTTCTGAAATATGTGTATCGAAGAAAAAGGAAATAAAAAAGATTCTACTTAAAATTCCAGATTCATATTTCCAACTTAAGAACCCAAATGTTCATTGCAGCACTCTTTATAATAGCCAGGACATGGAAGCAACCTAGATGTCCATCAGCAGATGAATGGATAAGAAAGCTGTGGTACATATACACAATGGAGTATTACTCAGCCATTAAAAAGAATACATTTGAATCCGTTCTAATGAGGTGGATGAAACTGGAGCTGATTATACAGAGTGAAATAAGCCAGAAAGAAAAACACCAATACAGTATACTAATGCATATATACAGAATTTAGAAAGATGGTAATGATAACCCTGTATGCGAGATAGTAAAAGAGACACAGATGTATAGAACAGACTTTTGGACTCTGTAGGAGAGGGAGAGGGTGGGATGGTTTGGGAGAATGGGATTGAAATGTGTATAATAACATGTAAGAAATGAATCACCAGTCTAGGTTCGATTCAGGATACAGGATGCTTGGGGCTGGTGCACTGGGATGACCCAGAGGGATGGTATGGGGAGGGAGGTGGGAATGGGGTTCAGGATTGGGAAATCATGTACACCCGTGGCGAATTCATGCTGATGTATGGCAAAACCAATACAGTATTATAAAGTAAAATAAAGTGAATAAATAAATAAATGGCATAAGGACAAAAAAAAAAGAAAAAAGACTACATTAGGTTTATGGGAAACTTGAGACTCGATGGCAAATGTCAAAATAATTGATATGGAAGTACCAACAAGCATCTTTTCTCCCAGCACAGGAGAGAGATTAAAATAAAGCAATTATTATCAGGAATCTAGTTAAACTTACTCAGATGAACAAATGAAAGTCTACAGAAATGACATGTACTTCTTGCTACTGGAGAATTTGACCTACGTGCTTAGTCACCCAGATTTTCTTTCCTCCTCTATGAACTAGGGTTGATATTAATGCCATACACTTATGGAAGCTGTGAGGGTTACTTTGGTGGCATAATTAAAGTATCAAGAGCACTGTGTGATACAAGTTAGTGCCCAAAAATCTATGTGTATTGTCTTGTCCTCTTCCAATCTCACAGCTGTCAGTGTGAGACGTTGGATGGAAAGGTACTAGCTTCTCCAGTGATCAACATACTATATCTTCATGGGGAGATTACAGCCACTGAATCACAAATGGACTTTTTAAGAAAGGAAATAACAAGAAAGATTATATTTCATTGCCTTTGACATAGTTTTTTGCAAAAATTATATGGCAGTAATATAACATTTGGTTAATCATCAAAGCAAAGCCCTTTATCCAAAGCAGGTGTGAAGATGATTACTTTCGTTCAAAACATGAAAACTCAGTCTGGTGTCTGGACTAAAGTTCACCCTGTCTTGTTTTATCTTAGCAATTGATACTTGTATGTTTTTAGAGTATTTTGAGAAATGCCAGAAGATAGTATGAAATGGAATCAAAATTGGAAGATACGCTGTAGTATAAATCAATGTCAGGTCAGTGGATAAAATGGAAAATAATCCCCCAAACTTGAGAGAAATAATCTAGAATTAGGCGGAATCCTGAGAGGTTTAACTAGATCATTATGGACTTCAGATACCCCAAGAGCAGAAGACTGCTGTTTAAGTTTTGAGTTTCATGCTGTCATGACTTTCTTTGCTGACATAAGCTTTTATTGGAGCTTATAAGAGGGTGGGCATTAGCTGCTGACTTAACTCACTGCTTTCTATTGATTGTTTCAATCTGTGATTCTTTCCTGTGTTGGACCAACAAGAAATGTAGCATTAAGGTCCTATGTTTACCAAAATTGCTTCTCTGCAGTTTAAGACACTGATTTGAAAAAGTCTGATTAGAAAACTGGCCTTCTTCAGTTTAGCACTATCTAAAGACAACTCTTTCACAGGAAGGAAGAATATGACTGATTTTTATGTTAAAGAAAAGAATCTGTGTTTCCTTAAATCCAAAATATTGCACATTGATGATACAGCAAGTTTTGGTTCTGCTAGTTTTAACTTCATAGAAAGAAATAAAGGTGAATTCCTTCTAAAACAAATTATACTAAGTGTTCTTTGAATGTATCATGAAAAAGTTTATATTGTTTCAATTTAGTACAGTGGAGCTCCAGATTCAATAGCACTCCCATTGGGGAAAAGTATGAAAGAACCTCTTGTTGAACTAAAACACTTTTAGTCTGCAACCTCACAGAACTCAGGAAGCAAGCATGGACCTATTTGACAGTGTTTGGCATACAGAGGAATAATCTTAATATGAGCATTTGATTTTCATGTTTGCAGTATAGACAATATGGGGCTTTCTATTTTTCTCAGGTTTAGTTTCTTCATCTGTAAAACTGAGGTGGCATCATCTACTTCATAGTTTTGGCTTAAGGACAGAATATGACTGAATATTTGAATAAGCATTCAATATGTATTTGTGGAATCTGAATCATAACCCAGTGATGAGATTTTTGTGGCTATTTGTTAGTATTTGATATTAAGAAGATTCATAAATCTATATGCTATGATCCTTTATTGTATGTTCAGTAAAACTATAATAGTTGGACATTGATAATCACGTGTGTTTAAGTGTGGTATGCCAATAACTTAAGCTCCAAGCGTGTTCTCTCACATTCCATATAGTATTACTGAACTTAAGAGACTGCTTATTAGATAATAACTTTGTATTTATATAAAACATTAATTAAATGAAAGCTCTGATTTTTAGGAGAATGCATTTTATTTTAGAATCCAGGCTCCCATACTTATATAATATGTAACACCTTAGATGAATCATAAGTACCCCTGAGGCTCAGTATCCTTTCAATAAATTGGAACTAAAACTTAACATAGTACCTTTACAAGTCTGTTGATAGGATAAAATATTATGTTGTATGAAAGAAACTGACTTATAAAGGAATACACAAATATCTGGGCTGTTATCCTAATGTGGAAGTTAAAAAGTCTGTCTCAACAGTTTTTTTTTAGATTTTGTTAGATGATAATTTGTGACATTGGTTTGTATTATGTAAAATTCTTAGTGAAGTCTTCCAACAGTATGTCTTGACAAAATAAAAACTGACATTTAAAATGGTCCAAAGAAAGTGCTAGTCATTGAGTTTGCACCAGAACATGTGAGGGAAATAAAAAATTCAGCTTCTATGAGAATGGTATTAGTAAGACAGAAACAGATCACATTTGCGAATAGGGTCAATGGTTTTGAGCAATTACATGTGTTTGTTTGCAGAAGAGTATCACAGATATAAGCTAACATGAAAAATAATTATGCAGTTCAGGGAAATAAATAAATAAAATTTGTACTGGATTATAAAACAGCAAAGGAGTAAACCCCAAATTAGCCTGGGGCAAGAAAAAGACAAATAGGGTTACTGAGATCATGAACTCCTTATTACCAAATTCAGAAATTGAAGAAAGCAGGGAAAGCCACTAGACCATTAAGGTATGACCTAAATCAAATCCCTTATGATTATACAGTGGAAGTGAGAAATAGGTTTAAGGGCCTAGATCTGATAGACAGACTGCCTGATGAACTATGGAATGAGATTCATGACATTGTACAGGAGACAGGGATTAAGACCATCCCCATTGAAAAGAAATGCAAAAAAGCAAAATGGCTGTCTGGGGAAGCCTTACAAATAGCTGTGAAAAGAAGAGAAGTGAAAAGCCAAGGAGAAAAGGAAAGATATAAGCACCTGAATGCAGAGTTCCAAAGAATAGCAAGAAGAGATAAGAAAGCCTTCTTCAGCGATCAATGCAAAGAAATAGAGGAAAAAAACATTTGGTGATGGACAAGAAGGCCTGGCATGCTGTGATTCATGGGGTCGCAAAGAGTCGGACACCACTGAGCTACTGAACTGAACGGAACTGAACTGATGGGATAGAGAAAAGATGATGGTAGTTAAAATATATTGTCAGATCAAATAATAATCATGAATTGAATTGACCCTTGAAACATGCAAGTTTGAACCGTGTGGGTTCACACATGTATGGATATTTCTCAGTAGTGTACTACAGCCCTACAAGGTCCATGGTTGGTTGAATCCTTGGTTATTTCCAAACCTATAGCAATGAATAGAAGACTTAGACTGAAGAAAGAATTGTGAATTTCATGAGGAAATTTACTTTCCCCAATTAAACTCAAATACATGCATTCACACTATGGATCCATAGCAAAATCAAATATATATATTTTTTAATGTTTAGAAAGACATAATTCAATAATAGTGTAATTCTGGACACAAACATCCACTTTTTTTTTATTGGTGCATAATTGCTTTTTTTTTTTTTAATTTTATTTTTACTTTATTTTACTTTAAAATACCGTATTGGTTTTGCCATATTCATGGCTGCATTCACCATCTGCAGTGATTTTACATCCAGGTTATTGACTAAACTCTTCCCAAATCTCTCACATGTATGTCCTTATTCATAAGTTCTTTACAAAAAGGAAGTTCTTCACTTTTTGACTCAGGTTACAAACCCGCTTTGCTGTGCATTTCCATTTTGAGTATGTGTTTCGGAAGCGCAGTTGCACGAAACTCACGTTGACGCTCTGCGTGTTTTCTAGGATCCTGTGTAGTGAGAAGTGGTGTCCATGCGCCACACAGGCGCCCACGTCGCCTGGGCAGTGAGTGTACATGGACCTGAGTTCAGGGTGCTGAGGGGTTGTTGCACCAGGTCCGTGATCCTGGCCTCTCTCCCTGTCTTGTTCGGAGGTGTTCGCAACAGGCACTTAGTAAGTGAAGTGAGTGGGTCCAGCATCTGGGTGGGCACATCGGCTATCAGGAAAGTCAGCAGCGTGGGCTGAAATCAGATGTGTATAAGAGACAGGCCATAAGGGTGGTGTCATCTGCATATCTGAGGTTATTGATATTTCTCCCAGCAATCTTGATTCCAGCTTGTGTTTCTTCCAGTCCAGCGTTTCTCATGATGTACTCTGCATAGAAGTTAAATAAGCAGGGTGACAATATACAGCCTTGACATACTCCTTTTCCTATTTGGAACCAGTCTGTTGTTCCATGTCCAGTTCTAACTGTTGCTTCCTGACCTGCATACGGATTTCTCAAGAGGCAGGTTAAGTATACATATATCCCCTCCCTCTTGAGCTTCCCTTTAGCTCCCCGCTCCCCTTCCCCACCCCCACCGCTTCTCACCTCTCTAGGACATCAAAGAGCACTGAGCTGAGCTCCATATATTATACAGTAGCTTCCCATTGGCTGTTTAAGGATGGCCCTAGAGTCTGTCATACAGAATAAAGTGAGTCAGAAATAAGAAAGCAAATATCACATATATAGGATATCCCACATGTTTGTTCTCTATCCCTGCCCTGCAAATACGTTTGGAAAACACTTATATGTCTATATATGGAATCTAGAAAAATGGTGAACCTAGTTTCAGGGAAGGAATAGAGAAGGGACATGTGGACATGGGATGGTGGGGGAAGTGATATGTAGGACAAATTGGGAGAATAGCATTGACATATCTACACATCTTTTTTTTTTTTTTTCTGGCCTTCTTAAACACCAATGTAGTAATGGGAAGGAATTTTTAAGGATTATCAATTATAATTATTATTATTATTTTCATTGAGAATATCTTTATCTAGCTGAAGGGAAAAGAAAACAAAAAAAGGAGCTTAATTTATAAATCAGAATTCTCATAAGTAATAAGGACCTGGCATCCGGAATCAAGACTAGACAGTAAAGAGCTTGGGGTGGGGGGGAAGGTCATTTAATTCTTGTTTACAATAAATTAAACCTATAATGGGTCAGGCTCCCTTGTAAAAGAACCTGAGGGAAAAAATCAGGTGCTTTTAGTCTGTTTGAAGAATTACAGCAGAATAGTGAAAGGAAGAGGGACTAAAATTGTATTCTCATGTAAAGTTTAGCATAAACGGCTTCACAGAGTTATCTTCTATTGAGGCAAGGGTGCCCATCTTTTTAGCTCTGTAAACAATACATTTAGAGGCTCAGAGAGTAAAGAATCCACCTGCAATGCAGGAGACCTGGGTTCAATCCCTGGGTAGGGAAGATCCTCTGGAGAAGGGAATGGCAAACCACTCCTGTATTCTTGCCTGGAGAATTCCATGAACAGAGGAGCCTAGCAGGCTGCAGTCCATGGTTGGACAAGACTAAGAGACTAACACTTTCACGTTCTCTTAAACAGTACCTTAGACATATCCACAATTAATCAAAAGGAAACTTCACTCTTAATAAAATTCAAGTAGTCATCAGGCAGACAAGAGCAGAGAAATGTTCCAGAAAGAAATAAAAATGTGCAAAAGAACAAAGGTAAAAATGCCCATAGTGAATTTAGGACTGTAGAAATTACCTCAGAAATGTAATAATGCAATATTTACATATAAATTGTAGTTCTAGTTGGATAATGTTTGCTTTTAATTGCTTTGATAATTGTTATATACTTAATGTTTAAATGTAAAAATACAGAAACTTATATAACACTTCTGCTTTGCAAATGTTTTTCATTTAAGTCTTATTTTCAAACAGTTATAGAACTCTCATGAATGAAAAAGATACTTTTTGTCTACTCTGCAATATTAAATAGTAATGCTTAACTTGAAAAGAGCAGAAAAATATATTAACAAAATAGATATGTAAAGGTTATCTGAAGGCCACTCTGACATATAGAATGCGTGGAGAAAAAGGAACCCTCTTACACTCTGGGTGGGAATGCAAACTAGTACAGCCACTATGGAGAACAGTGTGGAGATTCCTTAAAAAACTGCAAATAGAACTGCCTTATGACCCAGCAATCCCACTGCTGGGCATACACATTGAGGAAACCAGAATTAAAATAAACATGTGTACCCCAGTGTTCATCGCAGGACTGTTTATAATAGCCAGGACATGGAAGCAACCTAGATGCCCATCAGCAGATGAATGGATAAGAAAGCTTTGGTACATATACACAATGGAGTATTACTGAGCCATCAAAAAGAATACATTTGAATCAGTTCTAATGAGGTGGATGAAACTGGAGCTGATTATACAGTGTAAAATAAGCCAGAAAGAAAAATACCAATACAGTATACTAACACATATAAACAGAATTTAGAAAGATGGTAACAATAACCCTGTATGAGGGACAGCAAAAGAGATACAGATGTATAGAACATTCTTTTGGACTCTGTGGGAGTTAAGGCCTCCTCAGACAGCCATATTGCTTTTTTGCATTTCTTTTTCTTGGGGATGGTCTTGTTCCCTGTCTCCTGTACAATGTCACAAACCTTCATCCATAGTTCATGAGGCACTCTGTCTATCAGATCTAGTCCCTTAAATTTATTTTCACTTCCATTTTATAATTGTTATAGATATGACTTAGGTCATACCTGAATGGTCCAGTGGTTTCAATTTCAGTCTGAATTTGGCAATAAGGGGTTCATGATCTGAGCCACAGTCAGCTCCCAGTCTTGTTTTTTCTGACTGTATAGAGCCTCTCCATCTTTGGCTGCAAAGAACTAGCCATGACTTATAGCTGTCTTCCTCTATAATAAACTTATTATTTTCAAGAATTCTTAAGTCCCCATCAACACACTAAGAATTGAAAAACTGACAGATAACACTTACCAAGGACCTATTCATCCATATTATACCAACCACAAAAATGCACAAGAGAAGGACACTATGTATTAATAAAAGACTTAATTCATCAAGATGATATAAGGATTAAAAATATATATGCACCACACAACTGAGACCCAAAAATATATGAAGCAAATGTTGGCAGAATTGAAGTGAGAACCAGACAGTTCTGTGATAATAGTTGAAGCCTTGGATACCCCATGTTCAATAATGGACAAAACATCTAGGGAGATCAACAAGGAAACAGAGGACTTGAACAACACTGCAAATCAACTAGTCAAAACAAACACACAGAATACACTACCCATCAACAGCACATTAAATGCTCTCCAGGACAAACCATATATAGGACACAAAACAAGCCTCAGTGAATTAAAAAAAAAAAACAAACTGAAATCATACAAAGGGTCTTTTCCAATCACAGCGGAATGAAATTAGACATCAATAACAGAAAGAAACTAGAAAATTCACAATATGTGGAAATTAAACAACAGATTTTTTTTCAATGGGGGTCAAAGACAAAAGTTAGGAAATTAGAAAATACTAATAATGAATTAAAATGAAAACACAGTGTATCAAACCTATGGGATGCAGTGAAGGGAGGCAGAGGGCCATTTAAGCCTCTACATGCCTACTTTTAAAAAAAGAAGAATGGGGACTTCACTGGTGGTCCAGTGGTTGAAAATCTGCCCTCCAATACAGGGTATGCGGGTTCGATTCATGGTCAGGAAGCTAAGTGAGCCACAGCTAGTGAGCCTGCCCACGTCAACTAGAAAGAAACCTGTACGCTGCAAAGAAGACCCCACATGCCACAGCTAAGACCCAGTGCAGCCAAACAGTAAATAAATATTTTTAAAAGAATGACCACAAATCAATAAACTAACTTTATACCCTGAGGAACTAGAAAAGAACAAACTAAACCTAAAGATAGAAGGAAGGAAGTACTGAAATCAGAGTGAAAATAAATGGCATAACAGACAGAAAAACAGCAGAGAAATAACAAAACCAAGTTTGACTCCTTGGAAAGATATACAGATAGACTAGCAAAGAAAAAAGAGAGAAGGTACAATAACTAAATTCAGAATTGAAAGTACAGATATTACCATGAACCTCAGAGAAATAAAAAGCATTATAAAAGAATACCAAGGACAATTTTGTATGCCAACAAATTATAACCTAGATGAAATAGAAATTTTTCTATAAATGTAAAAATTAACAAAACTGACTAAAGATGAAACAGAAAATCTCAATAGACTTATAACAAAATATTGAATTATTATTTAATAATCTCACAGGGAAAAAAGCCTAGGACCAGATGGCTTCACTGGTGAATTCTACCAGCATATAATAAACTAACAGCAAACCTTCTCAGGCTTTTCCAAAAGCCAGATGAGAGAACACTTCCTAACTCATTCTGTGATGCCAGCATTTCCCAGAAGTAAGGAAAAATATTCACCAATATACTTTATGAACATAGATGCAAAGATGGTCAACAAAACACTAGGAACCTGACTCCAAGAGCATACCAAAATGATTATATGCCATGACCAAGTGCCATTTATACCAGGAATGCAAGGTTGGCTCAACATTTAAAAAAAAAATCAACCAATGTAAAATACCACATTAACAGAATGAAGGAAGAAAAGATACAAGTTCTCAGACTACCCTGGTGGTACAGTGAAGAATCTACGTGCCAGTTCAAAGGACACAGGTTAAATCCCTGGTTCAGGGAGACTCCATGTGCCACACAGCAATGAAGCCCATGCACCACAGCTCCTGAGCCCACATTCTAGAGCCCATGAACCACAGCTCCTGAGCGCTTGTGCCACAACCAATGAGGCCCATGCTTCTAGAGCCTGTGCTCCACAATAAGAGGAAGTCTTCCCACAGGAACAAAGAGCCAGGGCAACCAAAAATTTAAAAATAAATAAAATAAATAATCTTTAGAACACATGGCCTCAACTGATGCAGGAAAGGATTCTGACAAAAGCCAACACAATTTCATAATTTAAAAAAATACTCAGAGAATTAGGAATAGAAGAGAAGTTCTTCAACATCATAAAAGGGATATAAGAGAAATCCATAGCTAACATGACGCTCAACGCACCCTTCATTGGTGTATGAATTCGGGAGAAAATAACATGTCAGTGAAGAGAGTATTTAAAAAGAACAAAACATGCTAGTGATTCAACTGAGTGTTGAGAAGTAAGGGAATAATAGCGAGAAGCCCCAGAAAGATGCGTGGTGGTGGGGCTGTGAGGAGCTGCTGGCCGTCTAGAGTCTACCCACAGGATGGACTCCAGCAGACCGGACACCACCCCTGGGGCTGGACCCTAGAACAAAACATGCTAGTGATTCAACTGAGTGTTGAGAAGTAAGGGAATAATAGCGAGAAGCCCCAGAAAGATGCGTGGTGGTGGGGCTGTGAGGAGCTGTTGGCTGTCTAGAGTCTACCCACAGGATGGACTCCAGCAGACCGGACACCACCCCTGGGGCTGGACCCCTGCTCCATGGATCCCCTGGGCTCCAACCTCTTAGGAGTTTAACGAGCTGAGTGACGTGTCACGGGATTATGACGTGTGTCCTCAGGACCTGCTCCAACAACAAGGAAGCAGACTCTGCTGGGCCCCCATGATGCAACAACACCCCCCCACCACCACCCGCCAAAGCTGTATATAAGCTCCATCCACCTAAGAACATCACATAGCCTCACCCATCCACTCCCTCAAACACACACCTCTTCCAGCCCCACCGCCTCCACCATGGCTGCCTCCACCCTGTCCGTCTGCTCCAGCGACATGAGCTATGCCTGTCCGGAGAGCTGCTGCGAGCCCCCCTGCTGTGCCCCCAGCTGTTGTGCCCCAGCCCCCCGCCTGACCCTCCTCTGCGCCCCAGTGAGCTGCGAGTCCAGCCCCTGCTGCCAGCCAGCCTGCAGCAGCTCCTCCCCCTGCCAGCAGGCCTGCTGTGAGCCTGTCTGCTGTGAGCCCGTCTGCTGCAGGCCTGTCTGCTGCACACCTGTCTGTTGCACACCTGTGTGCTGTGAAGCCTCCCCCTGTTCTACCTCCTCATGTTGCCAGCAGTCCAGCTGTACCTCCTCCCCCTGCCTGCAGGCCTGCTGTGAGCCCGTCTGCTGCAGTCCTGTCTGCTGCACACCTGTCTGCTGCAGGCCCGTCTGCTGTGAGGCCNGCCCGTCTGCTGCAGGCCTGTCTGCTGCACACCTGTCTGTTGCACACCTGTGTGCTGTGAAGCCTCCCCCTGTTCTACCTCCTCATGTTGCCAGCAGTCCAGCTGTACCTCCTCCCCCTGCCTGCAGGCCTGCTGTGAGCCCGTCTGCTGCAGTCCTGTCTGCTGCACACCTGTCTGCTGCAGGCCCGTCTGCTGTGAGGCCTCCCCCTGCTGCAAACCCTCCTCCTCCTCTGTGTCCCTCCTGTGCCAGCCCGTGTGCCGCCCCGCCTGCTGTGTGCCCACCTCTTCCTGCCAGCCCAGCTGCTGCCGCCCGGCCTCCTCCGTGTCCCTGCTCTGCCAGCCCGTGTGCCCCCGTCCCACCTGCTGCATCCCTGCCTCAGCCCCAGAGCCCTGCTGCTGACCAGGCACATCCCCCCAGGGCCAGCCAGGCACCATAGGGCAACCCCCCACCACCAGCCTCATGACCGCCCTCAGGGTTTCTCCAGGAGTTCTAAGCTACATGGACACCCCCTTGCCCTCTCTGACCAGGAGTGGGGCCCCCTCAAACTCCAGATGACCGTGCCCATGCCCACTGCCCACTGCCCTGGGACCCAGTGCTCGGGCCTGGGGACCAGGTTTTACAATCCAGGCCCCAGTGGTCTCACCTCGGAAGCTGCTTGGAAACGTAATAAACTCGACTGCATCTCCTGGTACTTTACTCTCTTCCGGTCATTTCTGGTAGCATTGCCAGCCAGTCTCCACAGAGGCCAGGGCACGTGCGCTGCCCAGGTCCTCGCTGCCCTCCTGTCCCCACCCACACTCAGGGGCCGCGCCCCACGCAGGCCTAGTACCCAGGTCCTGTTCTAGGGGCCAGCTGGGCAGGCAGGTCCTCAGCAGCGGCCAGTCGCAGGCACAGGAACTTCACTGCCCTGGGCATCTCCTGGCCCCCTGCACTGGGGTGCTGGCGGGACACAGGATTCAGGCCACTAGGTGGAGAGGACGAGGCCTCCGCCTGCAGCGGGAGGACTCGGAGCCCGGGCAAGCGGCCCCTCTCAGTCACTTGAGCTTTCCTGCTCCACCTTCCTTCTTCGGCACCTACAGCCCCTCTGTCCAGAGTCCTTGCTCTGACCACACGCCCCGAGGTCTTTTCTAATAGAAAGAATGAGTGAGACTCAGCCCCATCCCTCCCAGCTCAGTGCAGCTGCACCCCACCCCCAGAGCTTCCACACAGCTCTCCCAGTCCCTTCTCCACCTTGACACCCTCCCCTCTACACTCCCACCCCCATGTTGCTGACCCTACTCCCGGCCTAGTCACCAAAAGTCCCTTGGCAAAGGTCAGTGTCCCCCTAGACCTTGTCCTGTGGGCCTATCCCTGAAGAATTTAGCCCTTGACTTGGAGACAGGTCCCTCTGCTCCTCTTTACCCCTCTGTCTGCCGGGGCCTTCACCCTGACCTCCATCCACCTCCTCGCTCCTGCGTCAGGACCTTCTGATGCATCTCGGGGCCTCTCCTGGGCTCCAGGCCACTCATGGCACCTGCAGACACCACCCCACCCCAGGACCTGTGGAAGCCCTGCGTGGACCATCCGAAGCTGAATTAGCACTTTCCCCAACTAGCCTCTACTCGCACTCCGTCCCAAGGGTGCAGGTCCCCTGCTGGGCCAGCTGGACTCTGCCCCCACCCCCACCCCACTGTCCCGGGCCTGAGCCTGAGGCTCTCCAGCCACATGTTTGAGGTCTGTCCCTGCCTCTCACGGCCACCATTTNTAGCACTTTCCCCAACTAGCCTCTACTCGCACTCCGTCCCAAGGGTGCAGGTCCCCTGCTGGGCCAGCTGGACTCTGCCCCCACCCCCACCCCACTGTCCCGGGCCTGAGCCTGAGGCTCTCCAGCCACATGTTTGAGGTCTGTCCCTGCCTCTCACGGCCACCATTTCCCCGGCTCAGGCTGACACTGCCCTGTGTTTGCTAAACAGCTCTGGGCAGTGGACAGGGCCAGGGTCCCAGCTTCAGGGCCCCTGTGGCTGCCAACAGCCTGCCCTTAGTATGAGGGGCTGTGCTTGGAGGACTCCCAGTGATGCACATTCTTCTACAGAATTTATTCTGGAAAGAAACTGTCATTGTCCAGTAAAACATGCCAATTTTGGAGAAAGAAGAAAAATTTACAGGTCTGGGGGAAACTCTGACTTCCAGGGTCCCTCAAGATATCAGCACAAAGCCCCACCCAGGTGCTAAAAATAAATCAAAATTTCAAAACTTTTTTGAATTTTTAAGAATCAATAAAAATTGTTTTAATTAAAAAAAAGGGACTTCCCTGGCAGTCTAATTGATAGGGACAGAATGAAGGGACAAAACAGGTGATTAAATAGTAAATTCCACTAGGGGATTGTAAGTGAAAAATATGAGAGACCCCTGTAAGTTAATGATTACTCGAGAAAGCGGGTTTACTTAACCATAAAACCAAAAAGGCTTGCTTAGCAACAAATCTATGCAACAGAAGTACAAGACACGTCCCAAACCAGCAAAACAATGGTGACATGAGGCCCGCATCCTGCCCAATGAGCTCAGTCAGGTGTTCTTGCGCTGAGTCACTTCAGTTGTGTCCAATTCTTTGAGACCCTATAGACCATAGCCCACCAGTTTTCTCTGTCCATGGGATTTCTCTAGGCAAGAATATTGGAGTGGGTTGCCATTTCCTCCTTCAGGAGATCTTCCTGACCCAGGGATCAAAACCATGAGCACCATCAATTAGTAACCCCCAGCACATACTCTTTGGCCTTTAAGACACACTCTTTGTGCAATATTCCCAAAACGTTAAAACAATTCTCTGTCCATGGGATTTCTCTAGGCAAGAATATTGGAGTGGGTTGCCATTTCCTCCTTCAGGAGATCTTCCCGACCCAGGGATCAAAACCATGAACACCATCAATTAGTAACCCCCAGCACATACTCTTTGGCCTTTAAGACACACTCTTTGTGCAATATTCCCAAAACGTTAAAACAATAGTAGAAAATAGGGCCTGCACCCTGCCCAATGGTGTCATCAAGTCAATGACCCCCAAACAGCTCTGCGCACACAGAAAACAATCACTTATGAGAAGGTGACTTTTCAAAATGAAAGACACTCATTGGACTGAGACCTGAAAATTTTCTGAATTGTTATGACAGTCCTGGCCTGACCATCTAGGGAGGGACAGGTAAACTCCCCTGCCCGACCCAGGGAGGAACTGATGACGGGCACATGACGTCTACTCGAGAAAGACAGAGAAGTTCTCTCCTCCCCACTTTTCCTTTGATTAGAAAACTGTGTCCACTGAGTTCTCAGGGCATGGCATTTCTCACCCACCCGCTTGTAAGCCTCACAGTGTCCTATTCTGATAAGTGAAAGTGTTAGTTGCTCAGGCGTGTCTCTTTGTGACCCCATGGACTGTAGCTACCAGGCTGTTCTGTCCATGGGATTCTCCAGGCAAGAATACTGGAGTGAGCTGCAGTTCGCTTCTCCAGGGGATCTTCCTGACTCAGGGATCAAAACCCAGGTCTCCTGCACTGCAGGTGGATCCTCTACCATCTGAGCCACCAGAGAAGCCTATTCTAATAAACCACTTCTTATCTACCACTTGGCTCTCACTGAATGCTTCTCTGCCCTGACACATAAAGGACTATGATACTGGAGCTCTTCAGAGGCCCCTTGAAATGACACCAATTGGTTTCACAGTGTTTAAGACCTGTNTCTGAGCCACCAGAGAAGCCTATTCTAATAAACCACTTCTTATCTACCACTTGGCTCTCACTGAATGCTTCTCTGCCCTGACACATAAAGGACTATGATACTGGAGCTCTTCAGAGGCCCCTTGAAATGACACCAATTGGTTTCACAGTGATTAAGACCTCGTGTTTCCAAAGCAGGAGGCTTGGATTCAATCCCTGGTTGGGGAACTAACATCTTATACGCTGCAGGGGGCAGCCAAAAAGCAAAAATAAATAAGTAAATAAATATTTTAAAGGCCAGAGCGCGGGCAGCAGAGGAGAGCTGACGCCTGGGCTGCCTGGGCAGGGCTGAGCCTTTACCTGCTCCCTGGGTTCTCCCGAAGCGTGTGTGGGAAGATGGAGAGGAGGTGAATGGAGGCGGGAAGAGAGGAGAGCAGACCCCTGGAGCTCCCTGTCCGACCCAGAGCCTCCCAGCAACCACAGCCCGGAAGCTTTTTCTGGATCAGCCCACACCTGTGCACATGACCTTGGGAGGAAAAAGAACTTTGCAGACTGAATGCAACTTGCTGATTAAGGCTCTTGACCAGGAGGAGGGGACATGAAGACAGGCAGAGGCTGAAGGGAAGTGGCCACAAGCCCTCGGAAGCTTTTTCTGGATCAGCCCACACCTGTGCACATGACCTTGGGAGGAAAAAGAACTTTGCAGACTGAATGCAACTTGCTGATTAAGGCTCTTGACCAGGAGGAGGGGACATGAAGACAGGCAGAGGCTGAAGGGAAGTGGCCACGAGCCCAGGACGCCCGGAGGCAGAGAAGCTGGAGGAGGCAGGAAGGGCCATCCCCTCTGGCCATAGGATGCCCTGATCTCAGCTCCTTATAACTCTTCTCAGACTTCTGGTCTCAAAACTGTGAGAGAATAAAATTCTGTTGTCTGGATATTTCATATGATCCAGTGTTGACCATTTGTTACAGCAGCCACAGGAAACTGGTGCAAACGTACATGATAAACAGATTCATAATTTCTAAGTGTTGTGGCTTCAGATGTCATTGAGACAATATCAAAACAATTAATAATGAAATAAACCTTCCTGTCCAGCCAACCGCTCCCCGTGCATACCATCAAGGGTTGGCCTGCCTTTCTGACTAGCCCCAGACTCCTCGGCAGGGCCTCCCTACCCCCAGCTCCCACCCCTCCATGGTGGCTGTCACATCCCAGCTGCTCTGCGCGCTGGGCTCGCTAACCCCTGCCGCCTGTCTTTCTCCTCCCCAACCCTTCACCTGCAGAGCTGCCCTGACCGCTGCACCTGGCAGAGTCAGGCTCAACAGCTTTTGTTGACCGTTCCCTAGACCACCAAGTATCCCACCAGGGCGTCCCAGGAGCTCACAGATAGAGGTCCAGGCTCAGCTCCCAGGAAAGATGCAGTGAGAGCGGGCTGGGGCAGTCTGAGTGGATGTCTGGAAGGAGGCAGGAGGAGAGGCAGAAGGAGCCCCAGCAATCTGTCCAGCAGAAGGAGGGGTGACCCATCCTTGGGAGCCTGAGCAGGTGCCCAGCTTTGGGAGGAGGGGGCAGCCACTCCCAGCCCCACCTGGCTGAGCTTCTGTTGGGCCACCTGCTGTGGCCCGAGCCACAGGGATGCCTCGAGCCTAGCAGGTGGAAGGGAGACACGCTGAGCAAGGGGACCACTGCCCATAAACATGAGCCCGCCCCTGGAGACAGTCTGTTGGTCTCGGCCACGCCCTTCCCGCAAGTCTTGCCCAAAACANTGAGCCTCTGCTGGGCCACCTGCTGTGGCCCGAGCCACAGGGATGCCTCGAGCCTAGCAGGTGGAAGGGAGACACGCTGAGCAAGGGGACCACTGCCCATAAACATGAGCCCGCCCCTGGAGACAGTCTGTTGGTCTTGGCCACACCCTTCCCGCAAGTCTTGCCCAAAACAAGGCAGCTAGACACACTCAGCCAGAACCCACCCAGGCAACGGCCCTCCCTCCATCTGCAGGGGCTTGTGACAAACACCAAAGAAAAGGGGCCACATCCCCCAGGAAAGAGCCCCTTCCAGGGCCCAGAATGCAAGTCACAGCCCCTAATGCCCTGGCGCCCAGAATGAGGGCCTAGTGGCCAAGAGCCCCCACTGCCCACACTAGGTCCACCCCGACCTTGTAATCCCACACCCACTCAGCACGTGGTCAGGAGCAGCATGGCCCGACATACAGGTAGGACATTTACGAGCTGGGCCTCCATCTCCCGGGAAAATAACGCAGCCCTAATGAGGGTTCCCTGGAGCCAGATCCAAACACCAACCTGGAAAGGAGCGCGTTGTGAGCCTCTGTTGGGACAACACACACAGAAGAGGGGTATAAAGCTGGCAGCCTGAGCACCTCACACATAAACACTCACACACTCACTCACACACACTCACATCCTCACCCTCCTCCAGCCTCACCGCCTCCACCATGGCCACCTCCGCCCTGTCTGCCTGCTCCAGTGACCTGAGCTACGGCAGCCGGGTCTGCCTGCCCTCTCCTCCCCCTGCCAGCAGGCCTGCTGTGAGCCCGGCTGCTGCAGGCCTATCTGCTGTGTGCCTGTCTGCTGCAGGCCTGTCTGCTGTGAGGCCTCCCCCTGCTCAGCCCCCTCCCCCTGCTGCGGATCCTCCTCCGTGTCCCTCCTCTGCCGCCCTGTGTGCCGCCCTGCCTGCTGTGTGCCCGCCTCCTCCTGCCAGTCCAGCTGCTGCCGCCCAGCCTCCTCTGTGTCCCTCCTCTGCTGGCCCGCGTGCTCCCGCCCAGCCTGCTGCATCCCCGCCTCAGCCCCGGAGCCCTGCTGCTGACCTGGCACATCCTCTCAGGGCCACCCAGGTGTTATGGGCCACTCCGTCCCCCTCTGTTGCCAGCCTCTGGCCCCTTTCAGGATTTGACCCAGACCTACATGAACATGCACTGACCTGAAACCTCAACAAGCAGGCCTTAGCCCACCTGCAGCCTCTGGGTCAGAGATGTGTATAAGAGACAGTTGCTGACCCTACTCCCGGCCTTGTCACCAAAGGCCCCTTGGCAAAGGTCAGTGTCCCCCTAGAACTTGTCCTGTGGATCTATCCCTGCAGAATTTAGCCCTTGACTTGGGGACAGGTCCCTCTGCTCCTCTTTACCCCTCTGTCTGCCGGGGCCTTCACCCTGACCTCCATCCACCTCCTCGCTCCTGCGTCGGGACCTTCTGATGCATCTCAGGGCCTCTCCTGGGCTCCAGGCCACTCATGGCACCTGCAGACACCACCCCACCCCAGGACCTGTGGAAGCCCTGCGTGGACCATCCGAAGCTGAATTAGCACTTTCCCCAACTAGCCTCTACTCGCGCTCCGTCCGAAGGGTGGGGTCCCCTGCTGGGCCAGCTGGACTCCGCCCCTACCCCCACCCCACTGTCCTGGGCCTGAGCCTGAGGCTCTCCGGCCACATGTTTGAGGTCTGTCCCTGCCTCTCAAGGCCACCATTTCCCTGGCTCAGGCCGACACTGCCCTGTGTTTGCTAAACGGCTCTGGGCAGTGGACAGGGCCAGGGCCCCAGCTTCAGGGCCCCTGTAGCTGCCAACAGCCCGCCCTTAGCATGAGGGGCTGTGCTTATGAGGACTCCCAATGATGCACATTCTTCTACAGAATTTATTCTGGGAAGAAACTGTCATTGTCCAGTAAAACATGCCAATTTTGGAGAAAGAAGAAAAATTTACAAGTCTGGGGGAAATTCTGCTTTCCAGGGTCCCTCAAGATATCAGCACAAAGCCCCACCCAGGTGCTAAAAATAAATCAAATTTTCAAAACTTTTTTGAATTTTTAAGAACCAAAGGCTTCCCTGGTGGCTCAGAGGTTAAAGCGTCTGCCTCTGATGTGGGAGACCTGGGTTCGATCCCTGGGTCAGGAAGATCCCTGGAGAAGGAAATGGCAATCCACTCCAGTATTCTTGCCTGGAGAATCCCATGGACAGAGACGCCTAGTAGGTTACAGTCCATGGGGTCGCAAAGAGTCGGACATGACTGAGCGACCTCACCTTCACCTTCAAAAATTGTTTTAATTTAAAAAAAGGGACTTCCCTGGCAGTCTAATTGATAGGGACAGAATGAAGGGACAAAATAGGTGATTAAATAGTAAATCCCACTAGGGGATTATAACTGAAAAATAATTGAGACCCCTGTAAGTTAGTGATTACTCGAGAAAGTGGGTTTACTTAACCATAAAACCAAAAAGTCTTGCTTAGCAACAAATCTATGCAACAGAAGTACAAGACACGTCCCAAACCAGCAAAACAACGGTGACATGAGGCCCGCAACCTGCCCAATGAGCTCAGTCAGGTGTTCATGCACTGAGTCACTTCAGTTGTGTCCAATTCTTTGAGACCCTATAGACCATAGCCCACCAGTTTTCTCTGTCCATGGGATTTCTCTAGGCAAGAATATTGGAGTGGGTTGCCATTTCCTCCTTCAGGAGATCTTCCTGACCCAGGGATCAAAACCATGAGCACCATCAATTAGTAACCCCCAACACATACTCTGTGGCCTTTAAGACACACTCTTTGTGCAATATCCCCCAAACGTTAAAACAATAGTAGAAAATAGGGCCTGCACCCTGCCCAATGGTGTCACAGCTCTGCGCACACAGAAAACAATCAGTTATGAGAAGGTGACTTTTCAAAATGAAAGACACTCATTGGACTGAGACCTGAAAATTTTCTGAATTGTTATGACAGTCCTGGCCTGACCATCTAGGGAGGGACAGGTAAACTCCCCTGCCCGACCCAGGGAGGAACTGATGACGGACACATGACGTCTACTCGAGAAAGACAGAGAAGTTCTCTCCTCCCCACTTTTCCTTTGATTAGAAAACTGTGTCCACTGAGTTCTCAGGGCATGGCATTTCTCACCCACCTGCTTGTAAGCCTCACAGTGTCCTATTCTGATAAGTGAAAGTGTTAGTTGCTCAGGAGTGTCTCTTTGTGACCCCATGGACTGTAGCTACCAGGCTGTTCTGTCCATGGGATTCTCCAGGCAAGAATACTGGAGTGAGTTGCAGTTCGCTTCTCCAGGGGATCTTCCTGACTCAGGGATCAAAACCCAGGTCTCCTGCACTGCAGGTGGATCCTTAACCATCTGAGCCACCAGAGAAGCCTATTCTAATAAACCACTTCTTATCTACCACTTGGCTCTCACTGAATGCTTCTCTGCCCTGACACATAAAGGACTATGATACTGGAGCTCTTCAGAGGCCCCTTGAAATGACACCAATTGGTTTCACAGTGATTAAGACCTCGTGTTTCCAAAGCAGGAGGCTTGGATTCAATCCCTGGTTGGGGAACTAACATCTTATACGCTGCAGGGGGCAGCCAAAAAGCAAAAATAAATAAGTAAATAAATATTTTAAAGGCCAGAGCGCGGGCAGCAGAGGAGAGCTGACGCCTGGGCTGCCTGGGCAGGGCTGAGCCTTTACCTGCTCCCTGGGTTCTCCCGAAGCGTGTGTGGGAAGATGGAGAGGAGGTGAATGGAGGCGGGAAGAGAGGAGAGCAGACCCCTGGAGCTCCCTGTCCGACCCAGAGCCTCCCAGCAACCACAGCCCGGAAGCTTTTTCTGGATCAGCCCACACCTGTGCACATGACCTTGGGAGGAAAAAGAACTTTGCAGACTGAATGCAACTTGCTGATTAAGGCTCTTGACCAGGAGGAGGGGACATGAAGACAGGCAGAGGCTGAAGGGAAGTGGCCACGAGCCCAGGACGCCCGGAGGCAGAGAAGCTGGAGGAGGCAGGAAGGGCCATCCCCTCTGGCCATAGGATGCCCTGATCTCAGCTCCTTATAACTCTTCTCAGACTTCTGGTCTCAAAACTGTGAGAGAATAAAATTCTGTTGTCTGGATATTTCATATGATCCAGTGTTGACCATTTGTTACAGCAGCCACAGGAAACTGGTGCAAACGTACATGATAAACAGATTCATAATTTCTAAGTGTTGTGGCTTCAGATGTCATTGAGACAATATCAAAACAATTAATAATGAAATAAACCTTCCTGTCCAGCCAACCGCTCCCCGTGCATACCATCAAGGGTTGGCCTGCCTTTCTGACTAGCCCCAGACTCCTCGGCAGGGCCTCCCTACCCCCAGCTCCCACCCCTCCATGGTGGCTGTCACATCCCAGCTGCTCTGCGCGCTGGGCTCGCTAACCCCTGCCGCCTGTCTTTCTCCTCCCCAACCCTTCACCTGCAGAGCTGCCCTGACCGCTGCACCTGGCAGAGTCAGGCTCAACAGCTTTTGTTGACCGTTCCCTAGACCACCAAGTATCCCACCAGGGCGTCCCAGGAGCTCACAGATAGAGGTCCAGGCTCAGCTCCCAGGAAAGATGCAGTGAGAGCGGGCTGGGGCAGTCTGAGTGGATGTCTGGAAGGAGGCAGGAGGAGAGGCAGAAGGAGCCCCAGCAATCTGTCCAGCAGAAGGAGGGGTGACCCATCCTTGGGAGCCTGAGCAGGTGCCCAGCTTTGGGAGGAGGGGGCAGCCACTCCCAGCCCCACCTGGCTGAGCTTCTGTTGGGCCACCTGCTGTGGCCCGAGCCACAGGGATGCCTCGAGCCTAGCAGGTGGAAGGGAGACACGCTGAGCAAGGGGACCACTGCCCATAAACATGAGCCCGCCCCTGGAGACAGTCTGTTGGTCTCGGCCACGCCCTTCCCGCAAGTCTTGCCCAAAACAGGGCAGCTAGACACACCCAGCCAGAACCCACCCAGGCAACGCCCCTCCCTCCATCTGCAGGAGCTTGTGACAAACGCCAAAGAAAAGGGGCCACATCCCCCAGGAAAGAATCCCTTCCAGGGCCCAGAATGCAAGTCACAGCCCCTAATGCCCTGGCGCCCAGAATGAGGGCCCAGTGGCCAAGAGCCCCCACTGCCCACACTGGGTCCACCCCGACCTTGTACTCCCACACCCACTCAGCACGTGGTCAGGAGCAGCATGGCCCGACATACAGGTAGGACATTTATGAGCTGGGCCTCCATCTCCCGGGAAAATAACGCAGCCCTAATGAGGGTTCCCTGGAGCCAGATCCAAACACCAACCAGGAAAGGAGTGCATTGTGAGCCTCTGTTGGGACAACACACACACAGAAGAGGGGTATAAAGCCGGCAGCCTGAGCACCTCACACATACATACTCACACACTCACTCACACACACTCACATCCTCAGCCTCCTCCAGCCCCACCGCCTCCACCATGGCCTCCTCCGCCCTGTCTGTCTGCTCCAGTGACCTGAGCTACAGCAGCCGGGTCTGCCTGCCCGGGTCCTGGGACTCCTGCACCGGCTCCTCCTGGCAGGTGGACGACTGTCCAGAGAGCTGCTGCGAGCCCCGCTGCTGTGCCCCCAGCTGCTGCGCCCCGGCCCCCCGCCTGACCCTCCTCTGCGCCCCAGTGAGCTGCGAGTCCAGCCCCTGCTGCCAGCCAGCCTGCTGCACCTCCTCCCCCTGCCAGCAGGCCTGCTGTGAGCCCGGCTGCTGCAGGCCTATCTGCTGTGTGCCTGTCTGCTGCAGGCCTGTCTGCTGTGAGGCCTCCCCCTGCTCAGCCCCCTCCCCCTGCTGCGGATCCTCCTCCGTGTCCCTCCTCTGCCACCCTGTGTGCCGCCCTGCCTGCTGTGTGCCCGCCTCCTCCTGCCAGTCCAGCTGCTGCCGCCCAGCCTCCTCTGTGTCCCTCCTCTGCTGGCCCGCGTGCTCCCGCCCAGCCTGCTGCATCCCCGCCTCAGCCCCAGAGCCCTGCTGCTGACCTGGCACATCCTCTCAGGGCCACCCAGGTGTTATGGGCCACTCCGTCCCCCTCTGTTGCCAGCCTCTGGCCCCTTTCAGGATTTGACCCAGACCTACATGAACATGCACTGACCTGAAACCTCAACAAGCAGGCCTTAGCCCACCTGCAGCCTCTGGGTCAGGCCCAGATGAACCCGAGACAGCCCCATGTTACCAAGGGTCCACAGGCTTCTCCTCACAGCCATGGACACTGCTCTTCCCCCAAGCCTTTGGGGGCCTTGCTCTGCCCTGTCTCTGCCCATCCTGTGCTGTGTACCTTCCTCCCACAAGGGTCTTGAGCTGAGTGAATAAACTCACCATCCTTGCCTTGGCTGGTCCTCTCTTCCAGTAGCCATGTGCATCACTGTCTCCAGCCTCCGGGCTGACGTAAGTAACCCCATCCTCAGCAGCCATGTCTTTGGAGCATTTCCAAGGGGCTTGAGCTCTAAGGCTCACTGTGGTCATCCCCCCAGCCCTCAACTCCTGTGTCTGACTCTCTGGGCAGCTCTGGAGGGATGTGCTATGTGACCAAGACGGAGGTGGCAACCACTGACCAGCGGGCCTCTTGGCAGGAGGGCCTCCTTGCCCCCATCTGGCTCTCCCTGGTCAGCCTGAGACTCACAGGGGTGGGGCCTCCTGGGGCACAGCTTCAGTGGAGCATTCCTGCTAACCCCCAGCTCACCTGCCCCTCCACCTGCCCTCAAACTTGGTGCTTTATTCAATCTTCAAATACCCCAGCCTGCCTTGTCTGTGCCACAGACCACTGACCCACCCCCTCCCCAGCCCCTGGTTCAGGCTGGGCATGATGGGGCTCAAGGGAGGAAGCCAGAGGGTAGGTGACTTCCAGGGCCCACACTCTAGGTCCTGAGGCCCAGGCTTGCCGCCTGAGGTCCACCCCTGGGGGCGCCCTGGAGTGCCCCTCATGCCTGCCAGACCTGACACTCGCTTCTAACCTGCCTTCCCCTGCCTCACCTCCTCCCCAGTGCCACCTCCTAGCTCTTGACCTGACCCTAATAGTGACATGACTCTGCTCCCCTCAGGAGGCCATGAAATCCCAAAGGAGGGTGGGGTCAAAGAAGTCACCTGACCTCTGATGGTCTCCCGTGGAGACCCTGGTCCAGCCTCCCGGGGCTGGGATGGCTTTTCTAGTGCCACTGTCCCCCCCAAAACAGGTCCTCTGGGAACCTATCAGTGGGAGTAGGGCCCTCTTGCAACTAGAACTGGGTAGTGGAAATGGGTGCAGACAGACTCCCCCTATGCCCTCTGCCTGCACTCTGGGGCTGCAGGGTCCTGATCCTGCCTCCCCTACCCGCTGCCCCACAGGACCCTGCCCATATCTCCTGGGCCCCTCTTATGGAGAAGGTGTGAGACATCAACTTCCCCAGCTGTTACGGCGATAGGAAATCCCCTGGGGCTCTGCCCACCTGGGCCTCCTTATGCCTTCACCAGCCTCCCTCTGGCCAGCTTCACCAACTGTCCAGGGACCAGGGAACTGGGGGCTCCAGCTTCCTGTATGCCTCAACACCTCTGGCCAGCTACTGAAACCCACAGGCCCCTTCTCAAAAACAGACATTTAAATGCACATAATGTAATCTTCCAGACTGCAAGAAGAGACCATGATCACTACCAATTATCCAAAAAAAAATTTTTTTTTCTACTGACTAGTAAGTTATGGGGCTTCCCTGGTGGCTCAGTGGTAAAGATTCCACCTGCCAATGCAAGACACGTGGGTTCCATCTCTGGATTGGAAAGATCCTCTGAAGAAGGAAATGACAACCCGCTCCAGTATTCTTGCCTGGGAAATCCCAAGCTCAGAGGAGCCTGGCGAGGCTACAGTCCATGGGGTAGCAAAAGAGTTGGACACAACTTAGGTAATAAACAACAACAAAACTAAGATGTGGGCTTTCTCACTAAGACAGAAGAAGAGGGAGCACAAGCCTCATTTGGATAGGGAACAGAAACTTTGTGCATATTTGGACGGAGCACAGGGATGCTGGCGCCTCAGTTGGCGCCTCAGCTGGAGACAGTCCCAGGTGTTGCCAACGCCGGGCACATCCCTCACTGGGAGCTGTTGCTTCTGGCTTAGTTTTGAAGGGGAAGGTGCAGTGAGTTTCACCCAAGTTTGTGGCAGATGAATTGCAACCCCCAACCCTGGATGGAGCCACCTGCCTAAGGGACAGAGCACCTGTGTACAGCAGCAGCGGCCAGTCACCACTGACCTTTCCCTGGGGCACCCCAAGTTCAGTGTGCGACACCGCAGACAAACGACACGCAGAGCGCGTTGTCCCAGGGAGGGTCATTGCCCAGCGCAGGGGTTCCCGGAGCCGGGTCCTCAGGAGTCTGCACCTGAGTTTGGACATCGCTAACACTGAGCCCCAGCCCGGCGCCACTTCAGTGTGCGACACCGCAGACAAACGACACGCAGAGCGCGTTGTCCCAGGGAGGGTCATTGCCCAGCGCAGGGGTTCCTGGAGCCGGGTCCTCAGGAGTCTGCACCTGAGTTTGGACATCGCTAACACTGAGCCCCAGCCCGGCGCCACCGTCCAGCCCACCTGCGCCAGGTGAAGCTGCGGAGCTGCAGCGTTGGTGCCTGGAAGGGTATTGAGCCTCCCTTGGTTACGCGCGCTGCCAGGCCACTGAAGAAACCAGGGGAACTGCGCAAAAACCACAACCAAACTTCACCTCCAGGTGGCTGTGCTCTGGGTTCTTCCCAGCAGTGTGGAGGTGCACACACACTCACACACTAATACCCATATGTATTCACACACTTATGCACACTCACATGCAGGCGTGCACCCTGCCTTCCCCTCGACATAGGATGACCCCCTTGGGCAACTCATGCCCCACGGTCCAGGCAGGCCTGCAGGTGCGACGCCAAGGCCTGCGTGGTGGCCCCCACCCTGCCCTGCAGGGCCCAAAGGTGAGCAGCTCTGGCCTTTGGGGTCACCTCCCCTCCCCCTTCTATTACCCGAGGCTGGTGCGGAGGGGCTTGCTGGGCTGCAAACCCATTGCAGGGTCACCGTCGAGGGAGTTGTGGGGGCATTCTCCTTTCCCTCGCCCTCCTCCCAGCGGTGAGTAAGTACCCCTGACTTTGCCAGAGACGCTCATTAGATTGGATTTGCCAGAGACCCCCACAAATTCCCTAAAGTGCAGTGCCCCGACCTGCGAGCAGGATGAAAAGTGAACAGCTAACACAGGGGTCCCCTACCCCATGCCCCAGCTGCTCCCAGGACCGAGACCCACCGGAAGGACTGGTTTGCAGGCTTTGTGAGCAGAGCTGGGAGAGTAGGAGCTCGTGGGCATGGCTGAGAGGTGAGAGGAGGGTGAGGCCCTTGGGAGCCCCCAGCCCCTGCCCAGAGTGCTCTGGCGGGAGCCACGTTCTGCCCCGCCCTATTCAGGTGGAAATGTGGGGTTAGGACGCAGAGGGCCCGGCATGCCCCAGACTCTCAGGACAGGGAGAGCACCCTACCCGACGCCCACACAGAGGTCCTCTCTAAGCCTGGAGCTCAGAGACCCCTCAGGAGCACAGGGCAGTGGGGAGGGCGAGAGGAGGTAGGTGGGGAGGGCAGGGCTCCAGCTGGAAACAAAACCCAGGCCCCAGAACTCAGGATGGTGGCTTCTTAGATTTTGTCCTAGAAAAAGGCCTCCTGGAAATCCATTATTTACTCTTAAAAATCAAAACCATAGAAGCAGCATATAGTGTATGTTGTTGCTATGTTGTTACTTGGTAGCTCAGCCGTGTTTGACTCTTTGTGACCTCATGGACTGTGTAGCCCACCGGGCTCTTGTCCATGGCATTTTTCAGGCAAGAATACTGGAATGGGTTGCCATGCCCTCCTCCAGGGGAACCAACCTGTGTCCCCTGTGTCTCCTGCATTGCAAGCAGATTCTTTACCTACTCAGCCATCAGGGGAGCTGCTTTGTGTACAAGGTTCCATTGCAAAAATGAATAAGCTTTGTTTCCTAATTTCTGTGCAGTGCCCTAGCTTAATGGTTGAGAATGTTTTAAAAGGAAATGGGTGTCAGGCTGACAGTTTGTCCCCACCTGTAAGCCACCCCCCAGCCCTGCAACACTGTCAAGCAGGTGAGGTGGACCTTTTAGCCTGGGTCTCCTCACAACTGCTCTAGGTGGCCTCCCCTCCCTGTGGCACATGCAGAGTGGTCCCACGTGCCGGTTCCTGGGGTCACCTGGGCAGTGGGGCTCACAAGTCTGCTCTTGAACTGGGCGCTGGCCTGGGGCTGGGCTATTCCCAAGCAGCCTGGTGGCCACAGTACCAGAGGGTAGGATGGGGTGGGGGCCACACCCACGTTGCCAGAGGTCCCCTGACCTGAAGCAAGCTGCAGCCCCCAGACTGCCAACTGATCAGATGGCCTTGCCGGGTGAGCCCAGCAGGGGGTGTTGTGCCCACACTGACTCCCAGGAACCCGCCTGCGGGCCTCACCAGGCGCCAGGATTCCCCAGCTCACTTCCTGCAGTGTTTTCATTAATGGAGCCCAAAAGACAGGGTGGGAGAGTTCCTGGGAGCTGCCAGAGGTGGGGTAGGGAGGGCTTCCTACTACCCCCAGATGCCCTTCACTGAGCTGCCTGCCTGCCCGCTGGCCTGCAGCCTCCACACCCCAGCTAGCTTTTATAATGCAAACCTGTGTCCCACCTCTCCTGGGCACTGCCTCTAGCCCCGGGGATGCGCCCCACCCCAGATCCTAGGTCTGATCCCACTCACAGCCTGCCCTGGGGTCCCCCATGTTCGCCGACAGCCTTGTCCATGTGCTGGGCAGGGCTGCGGTGTGCCGGTGTGCCAGCCTCCAGCCTGAGGCACAGCATCAACCTGGCAGGGGTATCGAGCAGGTGAAGGAGGGAGGGGGTGCTGCGGGTGCCGGATCCATCGGGTACCCACACGTCAGCGCGGCCCTGAGTCCCAGGTGAGGAGCCGCCTCTGACTACTCCTAGGATTACAGGGGATGCTGTTCTGACATCCCACAGCCCCTGGACAACTCCCACCCCAGCCCCTTCTCTCCGCCCTGCCCCCTGCACCCACCAGTGACCCAGACTTGGGGTCCAGCTGTCCCCATTATGGCTCCCACTGAACCCCTCCACCTCTCCTGTCCACGTGGAGGCGACACCGGGTGGGCATGGGCTGAGTTAGGGGTGGGCAGTAGGCTCTTCGGCCGCAGCTGCCGGTCACTCCTTGACCGAGAGCACTGGTCTAGAATTCAGGCCACCAAGCCATCCCCGCAGGACACACCCAGCCACTCTCCTGGCACCACACGCATCACCCTGCCCCCGAATTGTGGACTTGGTGTGGGAGCTCGTAGTCTTACAGTCACGGTTCACCCTCTGTCCGAGGGCAGCTGGCCCCACTGTGGGGAGCAGGAGAGGGGTCTGAGCATCAGAAAACCCAGGCTGACTCTGGGGTCAAGGAGGCCCGGAATCCTGCCTGGCCCACTCATCCCAGGGGAGCTCGCCCCACACACCCCATGTGCGCCCAGAGCCCCTGCAGACCCGCCTCATCCTCCCACCCCGAGGCTGCTCCAGCAGCTGCAGCCGGTCTCCCAGCCTGCCCCTGCTCCCTGCCCTCCCCAGCCTTGGTCATGCTGACCAGCTGCTAAGGTCTTTTCTCCATCTTGGCTGAGGCTCTATGAGACTTCACTTGTCCTCGGATGCCCCTGTGCAGCAGGACCAGCCCCAGGCCCCTGCCCTTATCAGAGGGTCTGCCCACCAGGTTCTGGGCAGAGATGTGACCTCAATTTCCCCATCAGCAAATCTGGCCACCCCACCTCCTGTAAGAGGCTCTCTTTCTGAGTCAGAGGATCGGACGGGGTTGGAGGGCAGAGGACTTCAAAACCCCGGGTCACAGGGTTGCAGTCAAGCCCCCAGAACTTCCCAGGCACAGACCCAGGGACAAAGGCCAGGGGAAAGTGAAACCCAAACCCCACACACACCCTGCGGTGTAAACGCCTGTCCTTTTCCAAACCAAACTCGATCAAAGTGACTATTTGAGTCCTGACTGGCCATTATCAACCGTCCTGGGAGCATTCCAAATTTAGCTCAATATTACTTACTTGACTTTTATCTTTCCTCCCTGGTTCGGGGTATTTATAACTGGGTCATCTTTTAACTATCTGCAACATGCCTTCAGGGGAGAGGGGGCGGGTTTTATAAATAACCTTTATTATTACTATGCAGGTTGATTCTGTTCCCACCGCTGAAGGGAACATGAAGACACACGTCTGTGACTCACCCACCAGGGAGACACCAAGTGCTCAGGACAACGGGATCGGTGCTTCTCCCCTGCACCATAGACCTGCATGCAAGTCTGTCCCCCATGCTCTAAGCCGAGGATTCAGGGTTGCAGGTGGGCTTGGCCTGTGTGTGATTTGCAAATCACACATCCTGAGGCTTTGACAGTGGCAGGTGCAAGGCCTGGGGGCCCCGGAGGCCAGGGCTTCAGTCCTTCCCGACACCCCCACTCCAGGGCTGCTCTTCACCTGCACAATCTGGCTGTTCCCTGGAGGAATGGGGGGCTGAGAACCTTTATGAACCCCCCAAAACGGGTCAGTGTTCCAAACACTGGGATGCTGCAGGGGTTGGAGGGGGCATCATGGGCCATGGTGCCATCACTGGTAGCCAAGTGCCATCAGAGCAAAGCGCCACAACATTCAGGGACTGGGGGGTTCCAGGAGCCCAGGACCAGATACTTGAAAATAAACCCAGAGCCTCACACAAGCCATCCCAGTGCCGTCCTGCCCTCGACAACAGCCGGCCAAACCACCACCCTCCATAGCTCCCCCCACCATCACTCACTCCCCTTCCTGAAGCCTGGCTTCCAGCTTCCAGGTCTCGTCTCCCTGTTACTCTGTTTTTCAGTGTTAGGTTTGATCAATAAAGTCTCTCGGTAGAAACTCCAGAAAGGCATGATGAGGTCACGGTCACTGACAGGTCAAGGCGCCCTTTCTAAGGAGGAGGGGGCGGAATCTCCCCTCCAACTCCGCTCTCTGCTTGGGAGGTGGGGAGTGGGCGGTCGGTGTGCTAGGGGCTGTCATCAGGCATTCTGCATCTCTAGGGACTGCGGCCACCAAGACTGCGCTGAGCTAAGAGTACAGCCTTGGGTTCTCTGTCCAGGGCAGGTGGCAGACCTGCCAGCTGCCGGGCCTCATTCCTCTGGCAGGTGTAAGGCCTTCTCGGGAGGCCCAGCAGGCAGGTACCTGTGAAGGGCCTCGGGTGGGGGCGGCGAGGTCTTTGAAAGGAGTCCCCACCCTGCTGGCATTGCTATTGTGAGCGCCCGGCTTGCTGCTGCCTTTAATCTCTGCCTCCTCCCGTCCCAGTGCTGCAGGCCCCACAGCCAGCTCCGCACGGTGACCTGAACTCGGCCTGCCCGCTCCCCTCCTGACCCCAAGCCGGCCCCATCCCCACCCGCGCCCCGCCACCTACCAGTGCAGGGCTCCCATTGCCGGGCCCCGCGGCCTGGGGTCGCCAGGGGCAGGAGCACGACACACAGAGTCAGCAGGGCAGACATGAGGGGCCCGGGTCCCAAGCTCCATCCGGCGGCTCTGCACACGCCCGTGTCAGAGAGGCAGCCGCTGGCTCCGTGCGCACCTGGCTCAGCCCTCGCGGCGACCTCAGCCCGACAGTCACTGTGGCGGCCGCATCCCTGGCACGTCGGGCTGCAGACAGTTCTATCTCCTCATTTCCGCCCCGGGCGGGGGTCCTGCCCTGCTGATAGCATCTCGGTGGGCCTGCGATTAGTCATTGGCAAAGCACGTTTTTCCCAAAGGAAAGACAGAAATAGATCATCCGGGAGGGCTGAGAGCGAACCAGAAAACTCCCAGGACCTGTGTCCCCCGGTGCGGACTGCGAGCCCAGGACTGAGGGCGGCCGCCGCTGGGAGGAGGCAGCAGCCGGCGGGCGGTCCCCGTGCCTGCAGCGGCCGTCCAGGAGACCGGCTCCCGCGAGGGCTTTTATCTGGTGCCCAGCCTTCTGAGGGTGTGTGGGTTTGTCAACTGCTGGGTTTCAGGAATTTCCCTCCGGAGGGAAGTCAGTCATTCAAGGGAACAGCTAATGAGGAGACAGGAGCGTCCAGGGGGAGGGGCAAGGCAGTGGTTCCTCTCCTCAAGGTCTCTGGGCTCTGACCTCCCCAAACCACAGTCGACCGGCAAACCTCCTCCAGGCGGGACAGTTCCTCAGCCTGATTTAAGCATGATTATACTTTCTGAAACCCCTCCGAGAGTGTGCAAGGACAGACTGGGGAGGGAAGAGAGTTCCCCAGCCCCCAAAGGCACCTGTTCCTTGTTTAGGAGGCAACGTTCTGGTTGTGAACCCCAAGCTCTCCCTGGGAAGCCCCAGCTCCGAGGTGTGGGCAGCTGCCAGTCTGACACAGAAGGTACTTGTGGGGGCAAACAGAGCTTGGGTTCGGGGCTTGGAGGAAGGGGCGGGAGGGACAGAGAGAGAGAGACATATAAGCATAGAGAAACAGAGTCAGAGAGAGGGAGGGAAAGAGAGAGAGGAAGAGGAAGGCGGCGAAAGAATATCCCAAAGGCATGCTAAGTCGCTTCAGTCATGTCCGACTCTTTGCAACCCCACGGACTATAGCCCGCCAGGCTCATCTGTCCATGGGATTCTCCAGGCAAGAATACTGGAGTGTGTTGCCATGTACTCCTCCAGGGGACCTTCCCAACCCAGGGATCGAACCCACGTCTCTTATGTCTCCTACATCAGCAGGCGGGCTCTTTACCACTAGCGCCACCTGGGAAGCCTGTGCCAAAGGCGCTTCCCACAACGTAGCCCCTGTGACTCCAGAGAGTGTCCCTCCGTCTGTTTCTCCGTCTGTCTGTCCACGGATAGGTGGTTTACGTCCTAATCACAGGAATTTCTGTCGCCTGAAGAAATCCCACAAGCCCCCTCTTAGGACCAGGAGCCCCAAACCCAGAGAAAGCTCAGCAGGTCCTTCTCCATATTGAGAAGGATCTCCTATAAGATCCTGAGCAAAGTCACATGGACACAATGAACTGTCTCCTTCTGTCCAAGGTGCCTAGTCGGCCCTGCACGGCAGGGACCCAAGATACGTGGCGGGCTTAGTTCACAGGAAGCAGCATTTCTGCAACGTGTGTCAAGCATGTGGGCTTTGAGGGGTGCAGCGAGCGCAGAGGGACCAGGGCCCTCCCTGGGGACATGCAAGCACCCACGAGCGGAAGCCTCTGAGGCTTTGGCAATGCAGAAAGCCTCGCAGTCTCCTGTCCCAGGTTTCCCCAGCCTCTTGTGCCGTGGCAATCACTTTTTCCCACATCACAGGCACTGAAGTCACAGGGACGTGTCCCAAGAACCCCCTAGACACAGGCATGTGCGAAAAACAGGAGGACCTTGCTTTGTGGTTGTTCAGAACCTGCCAGAATGGTTCATGGTGGAATTTCCCTCCTGGGAATGCCTGCCCACTCGGGTCGCCTAACTGCCTCCAAGTGAAAGCATGGAACACCTCCCAAGAGTGTCCCCAAACACATCCCGCCTAACTCTGATCCCGGCCGACCACCCCTCTCCCTTGTGTGTCCGCTTCTCTTTGGGGCTGTTCAGCTTGGAAGAGAGGCTTGGATCCCAACTACAGCTGATGCTTTCTCCAGGAAAATCTGGGAGTGGTGACAGGTGAAGGGAAATTTGAAATGACAACTTCGTGTTATAAGAGCATATCACTGAATCCCCTGGTTTTTCTATTAAACTCATCTGTCCCTTATGTGGACTGTTTAACCTTGATGGTTTTTAATAATTTAAAGACACACACACACCTCAGGAATATGCCATGTGTTGGTATTTAATGCCCACTGTTCTAAGGATGTTTGCAAAGATCTCTGAGAACATAAGAGAACACTCAGCATGTGATGGCGAGTCTAGATGGACTTGGGAGGATCTGGCACGCTTGCACTGGGAGCAGAGCCGACCCTATACCATCTGCTCCTGGGCCAGGCCCCCTGCCAGGGCTGGGCTCCCACCAGACACCCAGCTGTGCGCCCGTCAATCTCGGACTCAGCTGGAAAGAAGCATGTGAGGCCACCGTTTCCAGCAAATGCAAGTTAGGATTCCATTTAAAAAGTGGTTTAATAAGAGGTCTCTTTAGGTTATTGAATAAGAGTTCGCTTTTATTATTATTTTCAATTTTAAAAATTGTATTTACTTTTGACTGCGCGGGATCTTCATTGCTGGGAGGGCTTTCCCTTAGTTGTGGTGCGTGGGCGGCTAACTGCCTGGTTGCAGGACACGAGCTTCTCACTGCGGTGACGGCTTCTCCTGATGTGGAGTATGGGCTCTGGTTGTAGCACCCGGGTTTAGCTGCTCTGCAGCGTATGGGGTCTTCCCAGAGCAGGGATGGAACCCGTGTCCCCGGCACCGGCAGGTGGACTCTCAAGCACTGGACTGCCAGGGACATCCTAGAGTTTGCCTTTGTTCTCTTATGTAATTTTATTTATGCATTTACTTTGGGCTGTGTTGGGTCTTCGTTGCTGCCCAGCTTCTTCTCTAGTTGCGGTGCACAGGCTTCTCATTGCGGTGGCTTCTCTTGCGGACCACGGACTCTAACGCCCAAGGGCTTCAGTAGCTGTGGCCCACCGGCTCCGTAGTTGTGGAGCACGCACTTAGTCACCCGGCCCAGCATGTGGGATCTTCCCAGACTAGGAATCGAACTCATGTCCCCTCTCTTGGCAGGTGGACTCTTAATCACTGAGCCACCAGGGATGCCCATGAGTTTGCTTTTCTCATCACAAGAAGCATTCTTTGGATAGCAGGATTTCTAAAGGGTTGCTGAAGATTACTACGTATATTTTTCACTTCTTTTTTGATGCTGTTGGGGGGAATACTTTTTGATGCTTTGTCTCTTGCCAGGTATTTAAATTTTTTATTTAGTAACCCTTTCCTCAAGACGTTTGGGTCTTACAGGACTTTTTGATTTGTGTCTGTGTAGCTCTCTTTTCCATCTGGTCTGTGGTCCAGAATATTTGGACTGGTATGAGTTGAACTCTGCTCCCAAGAAGCTGTTCTGCATGCATCATTATTAAACACCTCTCCTTTCCCACCATTTTGAAACATCGCATTTATGATGGATCGGGCTTCTCTATGGGGCTTCCCTGGTGACTCAGATGGTAAAGAATCCATCTGCAACACAGGAGACTCACATTTGATCCCTGGGTGGGGAAGATCCACTGGAGAAGGGAATGACAACCCACTCCAGCATTTTGCCTGGAGAATTCCATTAACAGAGGAGCCTGGTGGGCTACAGTCCATGGGGTTGCAAAGAGTTGGACACAACTGAGCCACTAACACATAGACACACACACAGAGGCTTCTCTATACACTCAGATCCATTCCACTGATCTCTGCTGTATTAATCTCTTTCTCTCTTTCCTTTACCAGAGTATTATTTTGACAACAGCATTTATAGTAAGTGTTCATACAAACAGATAAAGAATATACGCACTAGTTTTCCCTTTTCGGGAATGCATTAGCAGTTCTTACGTATTTTCCCACATGAACTTAAAAATGATTGGTTCTTACCTCCGCCTTCCAAATGAAATTTGAACAAATGAGCAAAAAGCATTAGGAATACCTATTAGAAAGGCAATAAGTTTATAGATTAATCTTAGAATACAGGGCATTTTTATGACATGAAGTCTTCCCACCCAGGGATATGTATAGCTCTCTGTTTATCCCAATCTTGAATTAAAAGTAGTTTTGACTGTAGAGGTCCTGCATTTATTCTGTAAAGTTATTTCTGTAAATATTCTACACGTTTATTCATGACTTTATCACCATTTGTCATTGGCTATTGCTAGTATTAGGAAAATTTATTCATTTTTGTACAATTATCTAGCAACCTTAAACTTTAAGTCTTTTTTTTTTTTTTCTTATGAAAGTAGAAAACTTTGGGAGGTTGTTTTAATTTTTATTTTTATTTAATTTTTTGGCTGTGGGATTCTTGTCGCCCAGCCAGCAACTGAACTCACACCCTCTGCATTAGAAGCACTAGAGCACGCTAGAGGCGCTGTACAGAGTCTTTACCACTGGACTACCGGGGAAGTCCCTACTAAGTGACTCCAGCATCTCTTGTTTTTCTAGACAAACATTGTTGCAAATGAAAGTAATGTTGGCCCTTCTCTTTTAATATGTGCACTGTCTGTCTTCTTATTTTGTGGTATGAGCTAGAACCTTCAAAAAATGTTGGAAACAGTGACAATAAATAGCAGGCTTTTCTTGTCCCTGTCCCTGAGTTCAGTGGGAATCTCAGCGGGGCTTGCAAGCATCATCATATTAAAGAATTTTTCTTTTCTTTTACTTAGAGGAGGAAGGGCTGCTGCATTTTCTCAAATGCTGTTGCGCCTCAATTGATATGATTTCACGTATTTTCTATCTTACATTTTCAGTGGAATTAATCGCAAGATCTTGTCCTAATGCGGAATGATCCTTGCATTCTTGGGGTAAAGCACACAGAGCTGTGGTTCGTTTTCCCCTAATTCACTGGATGTTCCACCCAGTGTCTCACTTGGAGCACTTGCTTTCTTCCTCACATCCCTCTCTTCTCAGGCAGCCCCTGGACGCAGAAGGCACAGCCTGTACCTCTGTGCTGAGCATCAGGCTATATTTGCAGTAGCTCACCTGAAATCCTTACCCCCTCACCACCCCCAACCAGAGTCTCGAAGGCACTGTTGCAACGCTCCCCACTCAGAGCCGGCTCCATCCTGGGTGTCGGCCAGTACCCCCGAATTCCTCCTTGGCACCTCCCTCAGGAAGCCCCACTGAGTTTACCCGCAAACACTCCTGCCCGCCTGCCCCCGCCTTCCTGGCCAGCCACCCTTGCCCCACAGTGCCACTGCCCTGCCCAGCTGCCTCCTGCTCCCTCAGGACCTCCTGCACCCGCCCATAATGGCCGCTGCAGAACCCAGCCCCGGCCCGGCTGCTCTCCCTTCACAGCTCCCGGGATAAAGAGAACATCCGGGGTGTGGCCTTCAGGCCTGGGGTCTAGCCCTGCCCAGCACCCAGCTGCAGTTTCACCTGTCCACATACATGCCATGTCCAGCAGGTGCCTCCTCCTCCCAGGGGCTGTTCCAGGTGGGCTGCTCCCCAGCCCTCCCGCCTGCCCCCCGCGCCTCCCTGGCCTGACTCACCCCTCTGGGGTAGCCCCCTCTTAGGACCAGGAGCCCCAAACCCAGAGAAAGCTCAGCAGGTCCTTCTCCATATTGAGAAGGATCTCCTATAAGATCCTGAGCAAAGTCACATGGACACAATGAACTGTCTCCTTCTGTCCAAGGTGCCTAGTCGGCCCTGCACGGCAGGGACCCAAGATACGTGGCGGGCTTAGTTCACAGGAAGCAGCATTTCTGCAACGTGTGTCAAGCATGTGGGCTTTGAGGGGTGCAGCGAGCGCAGAGGGACCAGGGCCCTCCCTGGGGACATGCAAGCACCCACGAGCGGAAGCCTCTGAGGCTTTGGCAATGCAGAAAGCCTCGCAGTCTCCTGTCCCAGGTTTCCCCAGCCTCTTGTGCCGTGGCAATCACTTTTTCCCACATCACAGGCACTGAAGTCACAGGGACGTGTCCCAAGAACCCCCTAGACACAGGCATGTGCGAAAAACAGGAGGACCTTGCTTTGTGGTTGTTCAGAACCTGCCAGAATGGTTCATGGTGGAATTTCCCTCCTGGTAGCCCCCTCTTAGGACCAGGAGCCCCAAACCCAGAGAAAGCTCAGCAGGTCCTTCTCCATATTGAGAAGGATCTCCTATGAGATCCTGAGCAAAGTCACATGGACACAATGAATTGTCTCCTTCTGTCCAAGGTGCCTAGTCGGCCCTGCATGGCAGGGACCCAAGATACGTGGTGGGCCTAGGTCACAGGAAGCAGCATTTCTTCAACATGTGTCAAGCATGTGGGCTTTGAGGGGCGCAGGGAGCGCAGAGGGACCAGGGTCCTCCCTGGGGACACGTAAGCACCCACGAGCGGAAGCCTCTGAGGCTTCGGCAATGCAGAAAGCCTCGCAGTCTCCTGTCCCAGGTTTCCCCAGCCTCTTGTGCCATGGCAATCACTTTTTCCCACATCACAGGCACTGAAGTCACAGGGACGTGTCCCAATAACCCCCTAGACACAGGCTTGTGCGAAAAACAGGAGGACCTTGCTTTGTGGTTGTTCAGAACCTGCCAGAATGGTTCATGGTGGAATTTCCCTCCTGGGAATGCCTGCCCACTCGGGTCGCCTAACTGCCTCCAAGTGAAAGCATAGAAAACCTCCCAAGAGTGTCCCCAAACACATCCCGCCTAACTCTGATCCCGGCCGACCACCCCTCTCCCTTGTGTGTCCGCTTCTCTTTGGGGCTGTTCAGCTTGGAAGAGAGGCCTGGATCCCAACTACAGCTGATGCTTTCTCCAGGAAAAGCTGGAAGTGGTGACAGGTGAAGGGGAATTTGAAATGACAACTTCGTGTTATAAGAGCATATCACTGAATCCCCTGGTTTTTCTATTAAACTCATCTGTCCCTTATGTGGACTGTTTAACCTTGATGGTTTTTAATAATTTAAAGACACACACACACCTCAGGAATATGCCATGTGTTGGTATTTAATGCCCACAGTTCTAAGGATGTTTGCAAAGATCTCTGAGAACATAAGAGAACACTCAGCATGTGATGGCGAGTCTAGATGGACTTGGGAGGATCTGGCATGCTTGCACCGGGAGCAGAGCCGACCCTATACCATCTGCTCCTGAGCCAGGCCCCCTGCCAGGGCTGGGCTCCCACCAGACACCCAGCTGTGCACCCGTCAATCTCGGACTCAGCTGGAAAGAAGCACGTGAAGCCACCGTTTCCAGCAAATGCAAGCTAGGATTCCATTTAAAAAGTGGTTTGATAAGAGGTCTCTTTAGGTTATTGAATAAGAGTTCGCTTTTATTATTATTTTTCAATTTTTAAAATTGTATTTACTTTTGACTGCGCGGGATCTTCATTGCTGGGAGGGCTTTCCCTTAGTTGTGGTGAGTGGGCGGCTAACTGCCTGGCTGCGGGACACGAGCTTCTCACTGCGGTGACGGTTTCTCCTGATGTGGAGTACGGGCTCTGGTTGTAGCACCTGGGCTTAGCTGCTCTGCAGCGTATGGGGTCTTCCCAGAGCAGGGATGGAACCCGTGTCCCCGGCACCGGCAGGTGGACTCTCAAGCACTGGACTGCCAGGGACGTCCTAGAGTTTGCCTTTGTTCTCTTATGTAATTTTATTTATGCATTTACTTTGGGCTGTGTTGGGTCTTCGTTGCTGCCCAGCTTCTTCTCTAGTTGCGGTGCACAGGCTTCTCATTGCGGTGGCTTCTCTTGCGGACCACGGACTCTAACGCCCAAGGGCTTCAGTAGCTGTGGCCCACCGGCTCCGTAGTTGTGGAGCACGCACTTAGTCACCCGGCCCAGCATGTGGGATCTTCCCAGACTAGGAATCGAACTCATGTCCCCTCTCTTGGCAGGTGGACTCTTAATCACTGAGCCACCAGGGACGCCCATGAGTTTGCTTTTCTCATCACAAGAAGCATTCTTTGGATAGCAGGATTTCTAAAGGGTTGCTAAAGATTACTACGTATATTTTTCACTTCTTTTTTGATGCTGTTGGGGGGAATACTTTTTGATGCTTTGTCTTTTGCCAGGTATTTAAATTTTTTATTTAGTAACACTTTCCTCAAGATGTTTGGGTCTTACAGGACTTTTTGATTTGTTTCTGTGTAGCTCTCTTTTCCATCTGGTCTGTGGTCCAGAATATTTGGACTGGTATGAGTTGAACTCTGCTCCCAAGACGCTGTTCTGCATGCATCATTATTAAACACCTCTCCTTTCCCACCATTTTGAAACATCACATTTATGATGGATCGGGCTTCTGTATGGGGCTTCCCTGGTGACTCAGATGGTAAAGAATCCATCTGCAACACAGGAGACTCAGATTTGATCCCTGGGTGGGGAAGATATCCTGGAGAAGGGAATGGCAACCCACTCCAGCATTTTGCCTGGAGAATTCCATTAACAGAGGAGCCTGGTGGACTACAGTCCATGGGGTTGCAAAGAGTTGGACACAACTGAGCCACTAACACAGACACACACACAGAGGCTTCTCTATACACTCGGATCCATTCCACTGATCTCTGCTGTATTAATCTCTTACTCTCTTTCCTTTACCAGAGTATTATTTTGACAACAGCATTTATAGTAAGTGTTCATACATACAGATAAAGGATATATGCACTAGTTTTCCCTTTTCGGGAATGCATTAGCAGTTCTTACGTATTTTCCCATATGAACTTAAAAATGATTGGTTCTTACCTCCGCCTTCCAAATAAAATTTGAACAAATGAGCAAAAAGCATTAGGAATACCTATTAGAAAGGCAATAAGTTTATAGATTAATCTTAGAATACAGGGCATTTTTATGACATGAAGTCTTCCCACGCAGGGATATGTATAGCTCTCTGTTTACCCCAATCTTGAATTAAAAGTATAGTTTTGACTGTAGAGGTCCTGAAGTCGGGGAAGTCCCTACTAAGTGACTCCAGCATCTCTTGTTTTTCTAGACAAACATTGTTGCAAATGAAAGTAATGTTGGCCCTTCTCTTTTAATATGTGCACTGTCTGTCTTCTTATTTTGTGGTATGAGCTAGAACCTTCAAAAAATGTTGGAAACAGTGACAATAAATAGCAGGCTTTTCTTGTCCCTGTCCCTGAGTTCAGTGGGAATCTCAGCGGGGCTTGCAAGCAGCATAATATTAAAGAATTTTTCTTTTACTTAGAGGAGGAAGGGCTACTGCATTTTCTCAAATGCTGTTGCACCTCAATTGATATGATTTCACGTATTTTCTATCTTACATTTTCAGTGGAATTAATTGCAAGATCTCTTCCTAATGCGGAATGATCCTTGCATTCTTGGGGTAAAGCACACAGAGCTGTGGTTCGTTTTCCCCTAATTCACTGGAAGTTCCACCCAGTGTCTCACTTGGAGCATTTGCTTTCGTCCTCACATCCCTCTCTTCTCAGGCAGCCCCTGGACGCAGAAGGCACAGCCTGTACCTCTGTGCTGAGCATCAGGCTATATTTGCAGTAGCTCACCTGAAATCCTTACCCCCTCACCACCCCCAACCAGAGTCTCGAAGGCACTGTTGCAACGCTCCCCACTCAGAGCCGGCTCCATCCTGGGTGTCGGCCAGTACCCCCGAATTCCTCCTTGGCACCTCCCTCAGGAAGCCCCACTGAGTTTACCCGCAAACACTCCTGCCCGCCTGCCCCCGCCTTCCTGGCCAGCCACCCTTGCTCCACAGTGCCACTGCCCTGCCCAGCTGCCTCCTGCTCCCTCAGGACCTCCTGCACCCGCCCGTAATGGCCGCTGCAGAACCCAGCCCCGGCCCGGCTGCTCTCCCTTCACAGCTCCCGGGATAAAGAGAACATCCCAGAGCCCGCACACCACAACTAGAGAGGAGCCACGCGCCGCAACAGAAGCTCCCGTGTGCCACAACTAAGGCCCGGCATAACCTATCAGTGGGAGTAGGGCCCTCTTGCAACTAGAACTGGGTAGTGGAAATGGGTGCAGACAGACTCCCCCTATGCCTTCTGCCTGCACTCTGGGGCTGCAGGGTCCTGATCCTGCCTCCCCTACCCCCTGCCCCACAGGACCCTGCCCATATCTCCTGGGCCCCTCTTATGGAGAAGGTGTGAGACATCGACTTCCCCAGCTGTTACGGCAATAGGAAATCCCCTGGGGCTCTGCTTATGCCTTCACCAGCCTCCCTCTGGCCAGCTTCACCACCGCCCAGGGACCAGGGAACTGGGGGCTCCAGCTTCCTGTATGCCTCAACTCCTCTGGCCAGCTACAGAAACCCACAGGCCCCTTCTCAAAAACACACATTTAAATGCACATAATGTAATCTTCCAGACTCCAAGAAGAGACCATGATCACTACCAATTATCCAAAAAAAAAATTTTTTTTTCCTACTGACTAGTAAGTTATGGGGCTTCCCTGGTGGCTCAGTGGTAAAGATTCCACCTGCCAATGCAGGACACGTGGGTTCCATCCCTGGATTGGGAAGATCCTCTGAAGAAGGAAATGACAACCCGCTCCAGTATTCTTGCCTGGGAAATCCCAAGCTCAGAGGAGCCTGGCGAGGCTACAGTCCATGGGGTCGCAAAAGAGTTGGACACGACTTAGGTACTAAACAACAACAAAACTAAGATGTGGGCTTTCTCACTAAGACAGGAAGAAGAGGGAGCACAAGCCTCATTTGGATAGGGAACAGAAACTTCGTGCATATTTGGACGGAGCACAGGGATGCTGGCGCCTCAGTTGGCGCCTCAGCTGGAGACAGTCCCAGGTGTTGCCAACACTGGGCACATCCCTCACTGGGAGCTGTTGCTTCTGGCTTAGTTTTGAAGGGGAAGGTGCAGCCAGTTTCACCCAAGTTCACGGCAGATGAATTCCAACCCTGGATGGAGCCACCTGCCTAAGGGACATTGGAGCCACCTGCCTAAGGGACAGAGCACCTGTGTACAGCAGCAGCGGCCAGTCACCACTGACCTTTCCCTGGGGCACCCCAAGTCCAGTGTGCGACACCGCAGACAAACGACACGCAGAGCGCGTTGTCCCAGGGAGGGTCATTGCCCAGCGCAGGGGTTCCCGGAGCCGGGTCCTCAGGAGTCTGCACCTGAGTCTGGACACCGCTAACACTGAGCCCCAGCCCGGCGCCACCGTCCAGCCCACCTGCGCCAGGTGAGGCTGCNAGTCCAGTGTGCGACACCGCAGACAAACGACACGCAGAGCGCGTTGTCCCAGGGAGGGTCATTGCCCAGCGCAGGGGTTCCCGGAGCCGGGTCCTCAGGAGTCTGCACCTGAGTCTGGACACCGCTAACACTGAGCCCCAGCCCGGCGCCACCGTCCAGCCCACCTGCGCCAGGTGAGGCTGCGGAGCTGCAGCGTTGGTGCCTGGAAGGGTATCGAGCCTCCCTTGGTTACGCGCGCTGCCAGGCCACTGCAGAAACCATGGGAACTGCGCCAAAACCACAACCAAACTTCACCTCCAGGTGGCTGTGCTCTGGGTTCTTCCCAGCAGCGCGGAGGTGTGCACACACTCACACACTAATACCCATAAGTATTCACACACTTACGCACACTCACATGCAGGCGCGCACCCCGCCTTCCCCTCGACATAGGATGACCCCCTTGGGCAACTCATGCCCCGCGGTCCAGGCAGACCTGCAGGTGCGATGCCAAGGCCGTCGCGGTGGCCCCCACCCTGCCCTGCAGGGCCCAAAGGTGGGCAGTTCTGGCCTTTGGAGTCACCTCCCCTCCCCTTTCCATTACCCGAGGCTGGTGCGGAGGGGCTTGCTGGGCTGCAAACCCATTGCAGGGTCACCGTCGAGGGAGTTGCGGCGGCATTCTCCTTTCCCTCGCCCTCCTCCCAGCGGCAAGTAAGTACCGCTGACTTTGCCAGAGATGCTCATTAGATTGGATTTGCCAGAGACCCCCACAAATTCCCTAAAGTGCAGTGCCCCGACCTGCGAGCAGGATGAAAAG
>SJYT01013604.1:201674-241385 GCA_006410635.1 Cephalophus harveyi | reverse complement strand
TGATAATAAAGTCACAATTACAAAAATGTATTTCATTAAACATTTTAATACTATAAAATAAATTATGAATAATAACTACCTCTTCTGATATATTTAGTAAAATATCTTTTTATAGCATACTAATATCAACATTGGACATATTAAATATTTGTTTTTAAGATAAATTATACTATAAATGAGATGTGTATAAGAGACAGTTACTTTTCATATCTGACTGCAAGATTTCTAGGAAAAATATATATCTGAATGCATATTACATATATAATATATAAAATATATATGGATTCAAATATATTTATTGAAACATAAATATTATAGACCTGATACATATGTGAATATATATATATGGACATATGTATAATGATTCCAAGATAAATCTAACAATAAATGCAATATAGAATAAAGATACTGAATTAGTATTCACTATTTACTGTATCACTAGGACTTCATCAATCACTTCAAGCAAAATCTGATTCACTTGTCATTTTTGGCAAAAATCTATCTCAGAAACAATGTTTTCTGATCACAGCCCCATTTCCACCAACATTAAGATATATATTTTTTTCCAATGCAGTCACAAAAGAGTCCCCAACTTTTGATATATAATGAAGATAAGGTTTTTGAGTTTAAAGCAGAAATTTTCTTAGTTTAATGTAACCAATTTTTTGAAATAACCAGCCGATTAAAGATTTTTAAATTCTTCATTTGCTTTAACTTGGTGTCAAGCCGCAGTTATTCAGGTTCCCTCAACTTTACCATCAGGGCTCCCGTGGGATCATCTGACTCATAGAGGGATAGTGCAAGGTCGCTCAAAATTTTATAGATTAGAACCATTTCTCACTGTTTACCTCAAATATGATTCCAAGGTTTTCTTTCCGAGACCTCTAGTTGGCCTAGAAAATAAAATTCTTTGTGTGTGTGTGTGTGTGAGATAGACATCAAATCTTCCATTGAGAAAGGCTCTACAGTTAAAATCTACACTTCAGTTTACTAAGCCTATGCTTTCCTTCCTCTACTCATTAAGAACAATCTTAACTCCAGCAAGAAGGCTTTAGGATACCATTTTTTTCCTTTTGATCTATAGTTTTCTAAAATGGCAATACTGATTACCACATACTTCCAAAAGTCAGTGCAATCTAGCAATCAGGATAGAACTCAGAGAATAAAAATCTGAGTCTTAAACTTGGTTACACAACAATGTAGGTAAGTTGTATAATGTCTAGGTCTCATTTTCTCCATTTGTTAAAAAAAGCTAATAAAATCCTAATAGATATTTTGTTGAGTATTACATAATATCTAATACTACTTAAAAGAACATTTATTAAATTATTATACATAAATTCATTCACTGATATTAGTATTTGCTAAGGTCTATTCTGGGCTTTCCACGTAGGGCAGTGGTAAAGAAGTTTAACCAACTGAGCAGTGTACTGTGACTCTAAAATATGCATAGTAATGCCAATAAACACAATTTTTACATGCATGCCTATTAAGATATTAAGTTCAAATATACTTTGGGAATATTCTGCTATACCAAGATCAATTTGGTTATAAAAAGTAGAAAAATCCTTGACTTGTTTAGCACAATATCATTTAAAATATAATCACCATAGCATTTAAAAAGATAAGGCTTTTTTTAAATAACATACTATTTTTGAAATTCTTTGAGGGTACACTGATAAACACAAATCTCAAAAAATCACCAAGTTTCATAGAATAAATTAAAATGTATTTTCTCATTCCACTTAACAGTTATGACATTAAATTTTCAAAGTTCTGGATATGAGTCATTACCTACTAATAGTCACCTGGAATCTTTATTATTATTATTTTTGCTATGGCATGGTGTCTTGTGTCTGATGGTGTCAATGTTTATTTAATATCAGCATTTTCTAGAGGTTTCTGCTGTGTTTGTTTTTTATTTCCTTACTGCTGTAACACAACTGTCTGTAACTTATTTATATTGCCTTCTTCAAACTGCTATTAATTTAACTTTACATTTTGTACATAATAAATAGGGTTTTTTTAAGTTTTTAGATCTTACTTATTACTTTTAGTAGAAAATCATGCATATTATCAACCTATTTGAAGATACATTAAATTGAAGAATCAGATCGACAATTACAAAAATGTATTTCATTAAACATTTTAATACTATAAAATAAATTATGAATAATAACTACCTCTTCTGATATATTTAGTAAAATATCTTTTTATAGCATACTAATATCAACATTGGACATATTAAATATTTGTTTTTAAGATAAATTATACTATAAATGCTGGGGGAAAAAAACAGTTTGCTACTTCCGGTTTTGTTGACTCTTTTTGAACTTTCCGCTGTCACATAGAAATACTTTTAGAATATAGAAAGAGATCCAATAAAGTCTCCAGAAGAACTGCCACAAGATTAAGGTTAACCATCAGAAACACTCAAAACATATGTAATGGAACTATGCTCACATACAGGTTTTCAAAGATTAAAAGATGTTTTTCAAAAAAACCCCAAAAAGATGTCTTTCAGTTATTACACTGCCTCTTCCCAAACATAACCCCAACTGAAAGGGGTAGGGGTGTCAGGATTTTGTGTTACCAAAGGAAACAGATATTAAAATTTCATTAAGTCAGTACATGTTTTATAAGTAACTAGAAGTCAATTTTGTAATAGTTTATATCACATCTTCCCTCTAGATTAAATAATATAGTAGTGAGATCTATTTTTCATATGCTACTCTGCCAAGACTGACAAAAGCCTGACAAATGTCTTGCCAAAATACTATCTATTTTTTATTATAAAAGTTATCACTGATTAACACTGTGATGATAAGTATTTAAAAAGTGCCTTTATGGATCTGTACTGATGAAAGTGAATTCACTGTGAACACGATAAAATATGTTGAATTAATTTTTTTCCATGATCCCTTTACTCAGCAGATATTTATTACATACATTTAAGTGTGCAGTAACACTACAGGTACTGTAGAGTTATTTGCTTATATGCAAACATTTTAAGAATAACAACATGATTATTCTTTAAGACTGCATCCACTTTTTCAGTAGTCTGATAGAAAAATGATCAGTTTAAATTTTTTCATCTTAAATATGTATACACCCACCTGTACTACAGACCTCACCTGCATATGAAAATATTCTATTACCATTATAAGACAAAATTTATCTACACATTTTTTAAAATTTATTTTATTGTTTTGCCACACTTCTGGGTATGTGGAATCTTAGCTTCCCAACCAGGGATTGAACCTGTACCCACTGCATTGAAAACACAGAGTCTTAACCACTGGAGTGTCAGGGAGGTCCCACAAATTTTTGAATATATAAATTTAAACTTCTTGGAATAATATTGAATGTATAGTAAACACCTGATAAAAGAAAAAATACAACCACATATGTCTACATAAGAAGATACTCTATTCTGGTTCTCTCTCCTACAAATTTCAATATTCATCTCAAATAATCCTAAAGCTATTACCAAGAATTACTATAGAAATGATCATCTTAGTTTTTCTTTCCAGTATGGCAAGTCTTAAATTTGAACCTCAATGAATTTCAAATAATTAGATATATGTAATAAAACCTTCTGTAACCTTTTGCTTCTTATTAATTTCCCCAAAATGGAATTTAACAGTTTTTCAGTAGTATAAACACCAAATATTCTTACATGAACTTTCTAGCAGCTTAGACAGCAGAAGGTGAAAAGCCACACTTTACCATCAAATTCCATGCTTCATCAAGCCAAACAGTTTATTTATATTTGAAATATAGCTTAATGATAATATTTGCCATGATTTGTTTTTCAGGATGGCCCTTGACTCTGTTCATCTTCATCTTCTCTGAATTTTATAGACAGCAAAACAATATCACCAATTTTCAATACAACATATATTGCCTGAAATAATTTTTAAAAACATGTATATTTTTTGTCATCACTTGGGAATTTCTTTTAATGAGATGATCTATAATTTATATTGTCATAATCATAACATTGAGTTAGGCACCAAATACATGTTTAATAAATAGCTGAATTACTTTTTTTAGAAAAGTAAATAAATTGATTTTATAAAGAACATTTTTTAAGATTCATGTTGGTGTTATAGCAAAAAATAAAACAACCTATTAATTTGAGTATATATCACAGTCTAAAGATAGAAAATTTACTGTTATGGTCTGAATTGTGCCCCCTCCCCCTAAATTCATATATTGAAGTCCTAATGCCTAGTACCTCAAATGTGACTGCACTTGGAGACAAGGCCTTTAAGAGGCAATTAAAGTGAAAGTTGCTCAATCAGGTCCAACTCTGCAACACCATAGACTATACAGTCCATAGAATTCTCTAGGCCTGAATACTGAAGTGGGAAGCCTTTCCCTTCTCCAGGGGATCTTCCCAACCCAGGGACTGAACCCAGATCTCCTGCATTTCAGGCAGATTCTTTACCAGCTGAGCCATAAGGAAAGCCCAAAAATACTTCAGTAGGTAGCCTAAACCTTCTCCAGAGGATCTTCCTGACCCAGGAATAGAACCAGGGTCTCCTGCATTGCAGGCAGATTCTTTACCAACTGAGTTATCAGGGAAGCCTGAAGGAGGCAATTAGGTTAAACAAATCTTTAGGATGGGGCCCTAACAGGACCAGTGTTCTCATAAGTGGAAGAGACGACAGGGGTACATACTCACAGAGAAAAGACTGTGTATGAACACAGCAAGAAGACGGCCATCTGCAAACCAAGAAAAGAGGCCTCAGGAGAAACTAAATCTGCCAACAATTTAATCTTAGATTTTAAGTTTCTAGAACTGTAAGAAAATAAATTTCTTTTGTTTAAGTCATCCAGTCTGTGGTATTTCATTACGGGATCAGCAGCAAACAAATACAACTGTCAAAACACAATAATTTCTATGCAATTTAGCTTCTGTTAACATGAATAATTGGAGAAGGAAATGGCAACCCACTCCAGTCTTCTTGCTTAGAGAGTCCTATGGACAGAGGAGCCTGGTAAGCTGCCGTCTACGGGGTTGCAGAGTTGGACACGACTGAAGCGACTTAGCATGCCTGCATGCATTGGAGAAGGAAGTGGCAACCCACTCCAGTATTCTTGCCTGGAGAATCCCAGGGACAGAGGAGCCTGATGGGGTACCGTCTATGGCGTTGCACAGAGTCAGACACAACTAAAGTGACTTAGCAGCAGCAACGTGAATAATAATTATTTTTAAATGAAAAAACATAACAAAATTGTTGTTATCCAATTACTGTCACTTCATGGCATTTTAAGATGACTTGACAAATTTTTTCTATTTCCATATTAGAACTACTACATTGCTTTCATCATTAATGCAAAATCGCTTATTACTCAATATTACATTGATATGGCATCTGGTCCCATCACTTCATGGGAAATACATGGGGAAACAGTGGAAACAGTGTCAGATTATTTTGGGGGGCTCCAAAATCACTGCAGATGGTGATTGCAGCCATGAAATTAAAAGACGCTTGCTCCTTGGAAAAAAAGTTATGACCAACCTAGATAGCATATTCAAAAGCAGAGATATTACTTCGCCGACTAAGGTCTGTCTAGTCAAGGCTATGATTCTTCCAGTAGTCATGTATGGATGTGAGAGTTGAACTGTGAAGAAGGCTGAGCGCCGAAGAATTGATGCTTTTGAACTGTGGTATTGGAGAAGACTCTTGAGATTCCCTTGGACTGCACGGAGATCCAACCAGTCCATTCTGAAGGAGATCAACCCTGGGATTTCTCTGGAAGGAATGATGCTAAAGCTGAAACTCCAGTACTTTGGCCACCTCATGCGAAGAGTTGACTCATTGGAAAAGACTCTGATGCTGGGAGTGACTGGGGGCAGGAGGAGAAGGGGATGACTGAGGATGAGATGGCATCACTGACTCAATGAACGTGAGTCTGAGTGAACTCCGGAGTTGGTGATGGACAGGGAGGCCTGGCGTGCTGCGATTCTTGGGGTTGCAAAGAGTCGGACAGGACTGAGTGACTGAACTGAACTGAACTGATGGAGAAATTAATATAATATTTATTTTATGAAACTGCTAAATGGAGAAGTAAAAAACTCATTTAAATTTAGGTTTTAAGAAATTATTAAGTAAAAGAACTTTTAAATTAAAACTTAAGTATGTACCATTTTCAATTTGAGAGGATAATATCTCAAAATATTAGCAAAAAACACATTAGCAAAGTTAACTATAATTTTTAAACTCAAATCTCCAAGGTCTTTCACAGATCTACATATATACATATTTTAATAAAATTCATAACCCCTTAAGTGATCAAATACCTTTTTCTTTCTTACTAAATAGCTAAGTTGCCAATTACTCACAGGCCATAAAATGTCTATTAAAATTTCATACTGTAAGTTTCAGTTCTATCTTCTAAGTATCTGAAAATTTTGATGGACTCTTAAAATATGTATTTGTTATATGCAAGGTTTCTTTTTTTCTACTTCACATGTTCACAATTAAAGAACATGATTGCTAGGAATCTTTTGTCTTCGATTGGAGGTTCGATTCTTGGTCAGAAACGAAAATCCCACATGCTGCACCTAAGACCCCATGCAACTAAATCAATTTATAATTTTAAAAAGAAACTGTGCTAATAAAACATTGTCATCTTCAATCCAGTGAATAGGAGACTGGACTGAGAGTCATTAGAGTTGATATCCAGGCCACCACTTACTAGCTTTGTAGTTTGGGACAAACTGCTAAATTGCTCAGTCGTGTCTGACTCTGTGCTACCCCATAGATGGCCTCCCACTAGGCTCCCCCTTCCCTGGGGTTCTCCAGGAAAGAACACTGGAGTGGGCTGCCATTTCCTTCTCCAATGCATGAAAGTGAAAAGTGAAAGTGAAGTCACTCAGTTGTGTCCAACTCTTGGCGACCCCACGGACTTGCAGCCTAGCAGGCTCCTCCATCCATGGGATTTTCCAGGCAAGAGTACTGGAGTGGGGTGCCACATTGCCTTCTCCTTGGGACAAACTGCTACAAACTGCTTAACATATTTGAGATCATTTAGTGTGTAGTCGCTCAGTCGTGTCTGACTCTTTGCGACCCCATGGACTGTAGCCCATCAGGCTCCTTTGTCTATGGGCTTCTCCAGGCAAGAACACTGGAGTGGGTTGCCATTTCCTTCTCCAATTTACTCATCTATAAATTACCATTATTCATCTGTAAACTATTCCACAAAGGATACTTGATGGCATTAGATATACTAGACAGGGGTTGGTAAACTCTATTATTCAAAAAGATGTAAGGTACAGAGTGATTAAAATATTTTTAATTATTTAAAATAAAAGTAGCCATAATGAGCATATTATGATTCTTTTGATATGATACTGATTTTTGCATCACTTTTATTATATTGCTGCTATATGTTTCAGGAAAAGAAATCCTTTCTTTGCCTAATACAACCCAAATTAAAACAGTTTAGCTATTCAGAACAATTGCCATTTAAAAATGGTAACAGCAGGTGATCTATTGCTAGTCCTAATAATAGCTGTTTTTTATTCAGGATGGTAGCATAGACTCTTCATGAGGCTCCTTCTACAAAAAGTGAGCTTCTTATTCTATTAAAGTTGCAAAGGAAAAGACACATACATGCACACATACCTCCTTAGTTCCAATTGCTAGGTGACCAATTGACTTACTTACAAAGAAAGGCTGAAAGCCAGTTCCACAACCATTATTGAGGGAGTAGAAGTGTGAAAGCAGAGTAAATTGAACACGATCATTTTTTATGGCATTTTAAAAATATTTCTGTGATACTCACTTCCTCCCCAGTTTTTCTGAGATATAACCGGCTTATTTCAAGGTATAGGAAACAATGATTTGATATATGTATATATTCTGTAATGATCACCACAATAAGTTCAGTTAACACTGATTGCCTCACATAATTACAATTTTTTTCTTGTGATGAGAACTGTTAAGATCTGCTCTCCGAAGAACTTTCAAATATACAAAACAGTATTGTTAACTATAGTCACCATGCTGTACATTACACTCTCAGAATGTATCTTTTGACTGGAAATTTGTACCTCTTGATCACCATTACCTGTTTCTACTATCCTCCCACCTCTGGCACCCACCAATCTGTTCTCTGTTCCTGATTTTTTTTTTTTTTTTTTAGATTCCCCATATAAATGAGACCATACAATATTTGTCTTTGTCTGACCAATTTCACTCTGAGTATAATGCCCTCACAGCCCATTCATGCTGTCACAAATGGTGGGATCTCCTTTTTTATATTGGAATATTCAAGTGTGTGTGTGTGTGTGTGCTTGTGTGAGTGGGTTGGTGGGTGGGTGTGTGCCCGTAATAAACTAGAGTTGGGAGATCTTAATGAGAAACATTTGAGAAAATTCCACAAGTGTTGTAAGGGATTAAGAATAACTAAGATTCAATTTAGAAAGATTCAACCCATATATCCTTGCACAAAGACATTTTCCACACTTAAATCTCTGTTCTCCTTTTTCTTCTCTATCTGTAGAGAACAAAAGCAGACTGATGAAGGGAGGAAAGGAATACATAAAGTTAGAAAAACCAGTAAGCTAAATAGTAAGAAGAACAAATAAATAGTAAGCTACCAGTTACCACTAGTGGTAAAGAATCCACCTACCAAGCAGGAGACCCCAGAAGTAGGAGTTCAGTTCTTGAATTGGGAAGACACCCTAGAGAAGGAAATGACAACTTACTCCAGTATTCCTGCCTGGGAAATCCCATGGACAGAGGAGCCAGGTGGGCTACAGTCCATGGGGCTCCAGAGTTGGACAGGACTTAAAAGACTAAACGTCAACAAGAGAAACCAGAGTGAAATCCTCTATCCAAGTTTCTTTCCCCAATCTTCAGAGTAGGCAGTTTTAGGCTTGAAGAAAAAAGCTTTTGATTGGTTATGATGATGAACACTGGTGTGGTTTTGTAACTGCTTAAATGAGCATGTGATTGGAGCTTTAATGCCTGAAGTTCTACTTCTTAAGAATGAAGTGGAGAAGACTATGGCACTCCATCTAGTGGCAAGGAGAAAAACTGGCTCAGAGAGTAACTTTAGAGCACAATTACATTCTTTATCAATTTAAAATTCCCTTTAAAAAATGTGTTATACTAGGCCATGGTGCTATGGATTTCTTTTTCTCTTACATGTTTTATTTTGCTTTTTAGTTTTTTTGTCTTCTGGTTCCTGCAGAGAATAAGGAAGCTGAAATCAAGAGAAATAAGGATATCATTATATGTGAAATCTGAAAAAGAAAAAAAAAATACTAATGAACTTATTTACAAAACAGACTGAGAGCTTGAAAACAAACTTATGGTTACTAGAAGGGAAAGGTGGAGGGGGGTAAACCAGGAATATGGGATTAACATATACATACCACATAAATAAAATAGAAAATCAACAAGGACCTACTATATATATCACAGGGAACTCTACTTAATGCTCTGTAACAACTAATATAGGAAAAGAATCTGAAAAAGAGAATATATGTACATGTATAACAATCACTTTGTTATATACAGCTGAAACTAACACAAAATAACAACACTGTGAATCAATTACTCAAAGATAAACTTTAATTAAAAAGAAAAATAAGTAAGAAAAGTAATTTAGCACATAGTGCATTTTGTCTGTACTGGCTGCAACCTTAAAAAGGAAACTTTCAAATTGGAGAAGTCTATCATTTATATGATCTAAAAAAACCCAAGTTACTATTCAGAGAAACCACTGCCAGTGGATCTCAGAAATAAGGTAGACAAATACATCTTGAGATTTCCTTCTCAGGTAGGCCTAACGCTAAAGAATCTGCCTGCCAATGCAGGAGACACCAGAGATGCAGGTTCGATCCCTTGGTTAGGAAGATCCCCTGGTGTAGGAAATGGCAACCCACTCCAGTATTCTTGCTTCAGAAGTTCTATGGACAGAGGAGCCTGAGAGGCTACAGTCCATGGGGTCACAAAGAGCTGGACAAGACTGAGCATGCACACACATTTACTGGAATAAATACTGCTGTGAATTGCAACACAATTAAACACATTAGTTTTAGTAGTACACACCAATGAATTTAAACACAAACATAAACTCAGTAGTTAAAAAAAAAAAAAAAAGCCTTGAATACAGAAAATGCAGGAGACATGGGTTTGATTCCTGGGTCAGGAACATGCCCTGGAGGAAGGAATGGCAACCCACTCCAGTATTCTTGCCTGGAAAATCACATGGACAGAGAAGCCTCGTCTGGTGGATTATGGTCCATGGGACACAAAGAGTCAGACAAAACTGAAGCAACTGAGCATGCATACACCCAAGTAACTATTACGACAGTCAAGATACAGGATGTAAAAATGTATTACTGTTGGTGGTTCTCTCTCCATTCAAGGCAAAATTAGTTTTGTGTCCCTATAAATGAGAGTTGCCTCTTTAAGTGTTCTATATAATGAAAAGAGAGACTAAATATCCTTTTGTATTTGGCTTTTGTCACTTACCAAAATGGTTTTGGGAATTATTCTTATTTCATCTGTCACTAGATCATTCTTTGTATTGGTATTATTATATGTTGCTGTTCAGTAGCTCAGTCATGTCTGACTCTTTGTGACCCCATGGACTGCAGCATGCCAGGCTTCACTCACAGTTTGCTCAAACTCATGTCCATTGAATTTGGTGATGCTATCCACCCATCTCATCCTCTGTCGCCCCCTTCTCCTCCTGCCTTCAATCCTTCCTAGCATCAGGGTCTTTTCCAAATAGCGGCTCATTGCGTTGGAGTCCTTCTAAAGGACTTCTAAAGAATACTGAAGAAGCAGTTCTTCTAAAGAATACTGAAGGTTGATTTTCTTTAGGATTGATTGGTTTGATCTCTGTGCAGTCCAAGGGACACTCAAGAGTATTCTCCAGCACCACAATGGAAAAGCATCTATTCTTTGGTGTTCACCCTTCTTTATGGTCCACTCTCACATCTATACATGACTACTAGAGAAACCATAGCATCGACTATACAGATCTTTGTTGGCAAAGTGATGTCTCACTTTTTAATAAACTGTCTAGGTTTGTCACGGTTTTTCTTCCAAGGAGCAAGTGTCTTTTAATTTCATGGCTGCAGTCAACATTCACAATAATTTTGGAGCCCCCAAAAATAAAGTCTGTCACTGTTTCTATTTTTTCCCTATTTGCCATGAAGTACGGATTCAGAAAATGAAGATCATGGCATCTGGTCCCATCACTTCATGGGAAATAGATGGGGAAACAGTGGAAACAGTGTCAGACTTTATTTTTTTGGGCTCCAGATGGCTGGATGGCATCACGGACTCGATGGACGTGAGTCTGAGTGAACTCCGGGAGATGGTGATGAACAGGGAGGCCTGGCGTGCTGCGATTCATGGGGTCGCAAAGAGTCGGACACCACTGAGCAACTGAACTGAACTGAACTGATGGATAAATCAAAATTTGACCTTTCATCTGTTTATAGACTTTTTTGTTGCCTGTAATTTTCAGCTATTACAAGAAAAATAGCAAAATAAAATGTTGGTACAAATATTTATAAGAATATATATTTTCATCTATCTTAGATAAATATTCAAGACTCCAATTATCTTGGCTCGTTGTAAGTGAGTTATTCAGTTGTGTCTGACTCTTTTTGACCCCATGCACTGTACAGTCCATGGGATTCTCCAGGCCTGAATACTGGAGTGGGTAGCCTTTCCCTTCTCCAGGGTATCTTTCCAACCCAGGGATCGAACCCAGGTCTTCTGCATTGCAGGCAGATTCTTCACCAACTGAGCTATCAGGGAAGCCCCAGACTCATGGTAGATATATGTTTAATTGTATAAGGAATTGCCAGAATATTTTTCAAAGTGGTCATACTGTTTCAGATTTCCATCAGCAATGTAGGAGTTTGAGTTAATTTATACACTTACCAACACTTGGTTTTCTGCCTGTTTAAATTTCAGCTATTCTAGCACTGTGTAGTGGTATCTGTGATTTTAATTTGCATTTCCCTAATGACTAATTATGGTAGGCAGTATCCCAGTGCCTACTTGCCATTAGCATATGTTCTTTGGTGCACAAATTCTTTGCCCAGTTTTAATTCGGCAGTCTGTCTTCTTATTATAGAGTTATAAGAATTTCTTATATACTTCAGATCCAAGTCATTTGTCAGGTATCAGTATTGCAAATATTTCTTCCAATCTGTGCTTTCCTTTTCTTTTCTAATGTCATTCATGAAAATCAGATTTTTTTAGTTTATTTGAAGCACAATTTACCTTTTTTTTTTCCAATTGGTCATGTGTTTTGCCTGTTTGGGGACCACAAATATTTCCTTCTATCATTCCGTCTAGAAATATCATAGATTTAGCTTTTTCAGATTCTATAATTCATTTAAATATAATTTTCACTAATATTGTAGATAGCAACTTTTTTTCCCCTTCTCTCATGGAGATATCAAGTTGTTTCATCTACATGACTGAAAATATTAGCCATTTTTTCCACTGAATTACCATGACAAAAAGGTTGACTATCGCTGATAGAGGGGTCCATCTGTGGACCCTAATTTATCCTATTGATCTAAATGTATATTCTCAAATAATGTAACAGCGTCCTAACTACTCTAGTTTTATTATAAGTTTTAATCACATAGTGTATATCTTCCAACTGTGTTCATTTCCCAAATTGTTTTAGCTATTCCAAGTCCTTTGAAACTGCATATATATTTCAGAATCAGCTTGTATATTTCTACAAAAATCTGATGGGGTTTTAACTAGAACTATATTGAATTCATTCAGTAAATTGGTGTGAATTATCATCTTAACAGAATCAAATTGGCCAATGGCATGAATAACTCAAATATTTCCAAATATTAATTTAAGAATTTTAATGTCTTAAATGATATTAAGTCCTGTTTTATAGTTATCAGCGCAGAAGTCACATATGTATTTTGTTAAAACTTATCTTTAAGTATTTCATGCTGTGAGGTAATAATTTGAATGGTATTTTTAAATTGTGACTTCATTTCCCAGTTGTTTTCAATCATTATTTTCTAGTATACAGAAATACAAATAATAAATTACTTTTCTAATCTCACTTACTAGTTTTGTATATTACTCAGGATTTTCTTCATATACAATAATGCTGTATGCAAATAAAGAGATGTTTACCTCTTACTGTTTTGTTCAGTGCATGTATTACTTCTTTGATTGCCCTGTTACTCTAGGGAAAAATCTCTAATACCATGGTGAATAAAAGTGTTGACAGTGCCTCCTTGCCTTGATCACAGGTTTGTTTTTTTTTTTTTTCCATTTACCTTCCTTCCCTCCTCCTTTTCTTTCTCACTGCCTCCTTTCTTTTTCTCATTAATCTTCCCTTTGTTAATTCCTTCCTCCTTTCTCTCTCTAATCCTCTCCCTTTTTTTTTTTTCTTTTCCTTTCTCCTTTTTAAAAAATTTTGTTATATTCACAGTTGGATTAAGGAAACTTCCCTTATTACTTACTGTGTGAGCATTTTCATCACAAATAAGATAAATTTATTTAATGCTTATTTGGTAACCTGTTCATTAGTGAATTATATTGATAAGAGTTATGAATGCTGAGCAGTGTTCCATTATTGGAACAATCTCACATGATCATGTTTTAAAATATGCTTCACTCAAATTATCTTTTAAATAAACAATTGCATTTTTATTCTCTTTTCTAATGGGTGTGTATGTATACACATATACATAAATATTTTAATTTTGCATCTAGATTCTTATGGTATAATGTGGTATACACTTTTGTTTTTCCATAATGCTCTTTGCTGGTTTTGTTGTCAGGATGATGCAGATTTTATAAAATAAGTGATAATGCCTTCTTTCATCTTTTATTTCTAAAAAAGTTTGTGTACAATTGATACTGCTGCTATGCTAAGTCACTTCAGTAATGTCTGACTCTGTGCGACCCCAAAGACAGCAGCCCACCATGCTCCCCCATCCCTGGGATTCTCCAGGCAAGAGTACTGGTGTGGGTTGCCATTTCCTTCTCCAATGCATAAAAGTGAAAAGTGAAAGTGAAGTAGTTCAGTCATGTCCCACCCTCAGCGACCCCATGGACTGCAGCCTTCCTGGATCCTCTGTCCAGGGGTTTTCCAGGCAAGAATACTGGAGTGGGGTGCCATTGCCTTCTCCTAAATTTTTGAAATGGCTTACCAGAGAAGCCATTTGAGTCAGGGGTTTTCATGTTGGGAAGGGTTTTAAATATAAATGCATTTTGTTTAGTACATATAGTCTACTGAATATCTTATTTCTTAAGTCAGTTTTAGTTATATACATTTTTCAAAGAAACTATATTCAATCTTTAAGTTGAATGTACAGCATGAAATTGTTCATATTGTCTTATGCTCTTAAAATGTCTGTAGAATCTATATTAATGTACCCATCTTCATTCATGACATTGGAAATTTTCATGTTCTCTCCTTTATTGCATAATCTATCTAGGTAGATGTTCATCAGTGTTATAGATTTTTTTCATAAAATTAGATTTTTTATTCATTTATTTAATATTTTGCTTATTTCTATTTTATTGCTTGCTATTTTTATCTTATTGTATCCTTCTCCTCCATGTTTTGTATTTTACTTCTATTTCTTTATTTACCATCTTAGTATAGAAACTTAGATCACACATTTTAGCCCAGACTATTTTCCTATAAGCCTTTAAAACTATACATTTCACTCCAAGCACTGTTTTAATAATATATTTTCCAAATTTTGGTAAGATATGCTTTTAATTTTTTAAATTTACCATTTTAAAATTATCTTTTTAAATCTGAGGCATATTTGACAGTGTACTTTCAAAATCCAATTCTATTGTGGTTAAAGATTATGATTTATAGGATTTCATTCCTCAAATTTATTCAGACATATCTGCATGTTCCCAATTAACTTAAGCTTCCCAGGTAGCACTAATGGTAAAGAACCCACCTGCCAATTCAGGAGACATAAAAGATGTGGGTTCAATCTCTGAGTCAGAAAGATCCCCTGGAGGAGGAAACAGCAACCCACAAGAGTATCCTTGCCTGGAGAAGCCCATGGACAGAGGAGCTTGGTGGGCTATAGTCCAAATGATCGCAAAGAGTCGAACACGACTGAAGCAACTTAGCATGCGTGTATGCAAGCAACTTGAGAAAACTGATTTTCTACTATTTTGGAGTGGTTCTATTATCTCAATTACCTTACTATAAGTTTGTTTTTTTGTTTTTTACTTTTAAAGGCATTTTGTCTTATACTAACAATTACTGAGAGGTTCATGCTAAAAGCCATTTCTACATTATTTTCTGTCAGTTTTTGCTTCATATTATTTTGAAGCTGTATTAACAGATGCATATACATTTGACTTTTTAAATCTTCCTGAAGAACTGACTCTTTTATAATTATGAAACAGCCTTTTATTTTTGGCAATATTTCTTTTCCTAAAGTTTATTTTTATTTTTGTGAATATGCAAATAGGGAACTTATCTGAAAAGTGTTTGCATAATGTTATTTTTCCATCCTCTTCTTTTAAGCTGCATATATCATTATATCTAAGATGTATTTCTTGTATGCTGCATATAATTGACAGTATATGTCTTTTTACTGGAGGATGATTGCTTTACACTATTGTGTTGGTTTCTGGCATACTTCAACCTAAACCAGCCACAAGTATTCATATGTTTCCTCCCTCCTGAATCCCTCTCCCATCTCCCTCTAGGTTGTCACAGAGCACTGGGTTGAGCTCCTTGTGTCACACAGTCAGTTCCCACTTGCTGTCTATTTTACATATGTAAATGTATACATTTTCATGCTATTCTCTCAATCTGTCCCACTATCTCCTTCCCCCACTATGTCCACAAGTCTGTTCTCTACATCTATGTCTGAATGGCTGCTCTGCATATAGAACTATCAGTACCATCATTCCAGATTCCATATGCATATGTTAATATACAGTATTTGTCTTTCTCTGACTTACTTCGCCCTGTATAATAGGTTCTAGGTTCATACACCCTTATTAGGACTGACTTGAATATGTTCTTAATTGAATTATCTATGTATTTAGGTTTAAACACACCATCTTATTTTCTATTTATCAAGTTGTTCTTTGTATTTTTTCTCTTTTTATTGGGTTAAATGTGTTTACTGACTAAATTTGCTTGTGTGCATGTATGTGTGTCTGTGTCTGTGCGTGTGCATGTCAGTGTGACTGCTCAGGATCTATGCTGCTGCTAAGTCACTTCAGTCATGTCCAACTCTGTGCGACCCCATAGACGGCAGCCCAGCAGGCTCCCCTGTCCCTGGGATTCTCCAGGCAAGAACACTGTAGTGGGCTGCCATTTCCCTCTCCAATGCATGAAAGTGAAAAGTGAAAGTGAAGTCGCTCAGTCGTGTCTGACTCTTAGCGATCCCATGGACTGCAGCCTACCTGGCTCCTCTGTTCATGGGATTTTCCAGGCAAGAATACTGGAGTGGCTTGCCATCGCCTTCTCTGACTCAGGATCTATATGTATCTTTAATTTAACACAGTCTGTCTTGAATGATATTATACCCCCTAACACTGAATATGAAACTCATACCATAGCACACAAGCACTTCTCTTCTTTCAACATCTGTGATATTTCAAAATATAGAAATGCTATACAGGGTTTTAACATATTGATTATATTTTCTCAGTGACTGAAAACCAGAGTTTCATCCTCTTCTGTGTTGTTTGTTTTTTGTTGAAGTTGTTGTTAATAAAAGTTGGAACTTCTTTTTTGCAGTTCAAACGTAAATTTGTATGTCTTTGTTACAAACTGGTAAATGCAGAAATCAATCTACATCAATTAAAAAAGTCAAATGCATCAAGTAATTTCACTAAAGAAGTCATATATATACGTATACATATTAATGGGCTTCCCAGGTGGCACAGTTGGTAAAGAATCTGCCTGCAATGCAGAAGACACAGAAGATGTGGGTTTGATCCCTGGGTTGGGAAAATGCCCTGGAGGAGGGCATAGCACCCTACTCCAGCATTCTTGCCTGGAGAATCCCAGGGATTGAGGAGCATTGCAGGCTACAGTCCAAAGGATCTCAAAGAGTTGGATATGACTGAGGGACTAAATATTATACATATTTATCTATATATCTATATATATAGCATTACTTCCCCTTTGAATTTTTAAATAGACATTATAATAGAGGTGCATTTAAGCTCTCTTCTCCAAGTCCTTACCATTACCACTAAATAGTAAATTAATTAACAAATAAATTTGAATAATGTCAATGAACTATTTTAAAATCTCTTCATTAACTGATTCCATCAGTGTCACCTAGATAAAAATGATTTTCTTACCTTCAAGTTTTTTGATGCACTCTGCTGGTGGACAATGGTTTGTTCAACATTCCAATATGCTTTAAATTTGCATACAATATGCATTTCTGAGGACACAGATTTATTTTAGATGCTCTTACTGTAAGGTGGTTGAATATGTTTTCTAAAATGTTTTCATGAGATAGTACTAAATTATTAAACATGTATTTAAACAAAGAGTAAAACAGAACAGAAGTGATACATCAACACTGATACTAATTTTTTAAAGTAAAATTACTTATGAAATATAAAATATATTGTTTTTTGAATAATGCAAACTGTTAGGCAGGAAGTTAGCTGAAAGCAATGAGAGATGGCCACTTCAGATAAACATGGAGTAGCCACCTAATCCCACCAAGCAACTTACAAGCCCCACCCCTAATACCCACTTATCAGTACTCTAACATAGTCAGGGGACCCAGAAGAAAATCTCCATTGGCAGACGGGCAGGACTTTCCCTACTCTAGCACAAGCACACACTTCATACTATCCTAAAGTAACCTTTGGCGGTCATAACCTTTGGACTCATTAACTGCTCATATATATTTCATGAACACATACATCTACTTACAACAGATGAATTATGGGAAGGATATGTGCAGTAGAGCAACTGGTCATATAGCCTGAAGCTCTCAATCAACTACCTCCTGGATTATGCAAAGGATCTTGCCATGAAAACTCTGTACCTATGCCCTCCATGTCTCTTCCCACCGTTGGCATGGCCCACCTCTCTCCTGAGGTATTCTGTGTGTGTTCACTCAGTCCTGTCTAACTCTTTGCAACTTGTTCTTTGTTTCCTTATCATTAATAAGCTTTCTCACAATGGGTAAGACCTTGGACTCTTCTCTGAGTCCTTACTTGGAGGAGGGGTCTCCAAGACTTTCCATTGCTAACAAAATGAATGGTTCTATACAAAACATATATCAATTAAGATCATAAAAACCTCAGTCATTTGTATAATTATAGGGTGATGGTGTTAAATAAGGTATAATAAATTGAACAAATAGGTAAATGAGTAGCTGGTATCACTCTGAGAACTCTAAATAATAGATTTATGTGAAAAACAGGTAGTGTAAAAATGGCATAATTAATTTTTTGAATCCTTGACAATGAATACTTAGAAAAGTTGAATTAGGAAAGAAAATTAACCAGGTAACATTTTCATGAAATTTGGTAACCTGACAAATTAACATTTATACTGTATCTGTCTCTTATACACATCTAGATGTGTATAAGAGACAGTACCTGAATAGTCTAGTGGTTTTCCCTACTTTCTTCAATTTGAGTCTGAATTTGGCAATAAGAAACAGCTTACTTTATATATTTTATACTATTTTTTACATGTATATAAAAGAAAAATATCAAGAAGTTAAATACTGTAAAAGCATGAAGTTGATTTTGTTTAGTTCTACCTCACCTTCTAAAAGAAATCTATTTTCTTCTAACTTGATTCTGACATTGATCGAAAGAAGTTATTTAGTGCTATATTAAGAAGTAACAATAATGAGTGCTTTCATGTAACAGTCTATGCATACCCCAATGCCATCCAAAAATATCAATGCATTTTTTTCTCATTCATCTTTCTTGGAGCATGGACCATTTATTTTATGAAATTGGGTACTTATTTCTAACTATATAGTGAAAAGAAATGACAATTGAAATTAATATTTAATTGATATCTAATTATAAAATAACCTCCTTGATAACAGACATGTAATACTTCCGAATTTTGTATTTCCAAATGAACAACTGGCTTTATTGTGAGGAAGTAATTTAAACTTCATGGTAAAATTTCATGTCTTTTGGTTCAAAACTATATCGGTGCCTTAAGCATAGTGGGTATTCAATGTATAATGTTGTTAATTATTTAATTAATCCTCTGTGACAGTATGTCAGGTCAAAGTCAAAATTACATTCAAGAATTAAATTAAAAGACACAGTTTAATGTTTATAAATGATAAGCCACTTAGATTGATTATATTTTCATAGGGTGAAAAAGAAGCCATTTGTATTAAAAATATTTAGACCCTATGAAAACAACCTTTCCTCTAACGGGCCAAAAAGGTTACATTTCCAGCGCAATGTAATGATATTTTAAAATAATGTGACTCTTTGTTGGGAATATAGGAATTTTAAATTAGATCTCAAATTTTGAAACCAGACTTTCTGAGTTCAAATTTTAGTTACTAGCTACTGGTTTTGTGATCACGGGTGTGTAATTTAACTTCACTATACTTCAGATTCCTCATTTGTAAAATAGAAGTAAACTAACATACAAGATTGCTGTAAATATTAAATTCATTAATGTTAAACCACTGTGATAATGCTTGAAACATGTTAAGTGTTGACTTGTTTTTATTTTTTATTCAGGTTAACAATATGCATAAAGTATTTTCAAATGATACATTGAGCAAAATAATCATTTTTGTTGATTAACCAATGCCTTCTCTTCTTTTCACAGCTATTTGTAAGGCCTCCCCAGACAGCCATTTTGCTTTTTTGCATTTCTTTTCCATGGGGATGGTCTTGATCCCTGTCTCCTGTACAATGTCACGAACCTCATTCCATAGTTCATCAGGCACTCTATCTATCAGATCTAGGCCCTTAAATCTATTTCTCACTTCCACTGTATAATCATAAGGGATTTGATTTAGGTCATACCTGAATGGTCTAGCGGTTTTCCCTACTTTCTTCAATTTGAGTCTGAATTTGGTAATAAGGAGTTCATGATCTGAGCCACAGTCAGCTCCTGGTCTTGTTTTTGCTGACTGTATAGAGCTTCTCCATCTTTGGCTGCATAGAATATAATCAATCTGATTTTGGTGTTGACCATCTGGTGATGTCCATGTGTAGAGTCTTCTCTTGTGTTGTTGGAAGAGGGTGTTTGCTATGACCAGTGCATTTTGTTGGCAAAACTCTATTAGTCTTTGCCGTGCTTCATTCCGCATTCCAAGGCCAAATTTGCCTGTTACTCCAGGTGTTTCTTGACTTCCTACTTTAGCATTCCAGTCCCCTATAATGAAAAGGACATCTTTTGAGTGTTAGTTCTAAAAGGTCACACAGGTCTACTCAGATCTAGTACCATTGCTGTGTATGGCCTGCCTCTATAATTCCTCTTCTAGAAGCTGAATTTTCAGCTAATGGAGCCACTTAGCCTGCAAATGCAAAGAACCAAAATATCTGGAAGTATACAGCTGGATCCCAGGTGGACTTTAGCCAGTGTCTGTGGATATAAAAATACTGATGCCATCTCTCTCGCTCCCTTTCCCTGAGATGGGAAAACTCTGCAGTTCAGTTTATGTTCCAGAGATCCTTCAGGTGAAACTGAGGCTGTTCCTTTTCCAGGTCCAGCTTCCCCAACCGCTTCTTGGCTTCTCTTGGAAGCACTTTTTAAATATACCATGTGTGTAGGAATCTCCACTTCGAGTGTGCCTCTGAAGGAAATCAATCTCAATGCCATCATCGAGTTCCTTCTCAAGAATTCTGAGCTTCCTCTGCATTCAAGAAATTCTGTGCTGTGGACTGACTGACGGAGCCATGGCATGGAGGCTCAATTCTGGGCTGTTTTCTATATGGAGGTATTGTTGTTTGTTTCTTTTGCTTATACAGATAATGGGGTACTTTAGTGAGTACATAACTTTTTTCAGAGCCAAGCACCTCCTAATCAATCAGCAAGGCAAAGTGACGGGCATCAAATGACTGATTATCACTATGTGGGTATTGATGGCAGCATCTCTCACTATTGTTTTCAGCTTGCAGAGAATAGACACCACTTACTTTCAAAGATGGCTTTGTCTATTTTTTTGCCTTTTTTTTTAAAANCCTCCTAATCAATCAGCAAGGCAAAGTGACGGGCATCAAATGACTGATTATCACTATGTGGGTATTGATGGCAGCATCTCTCACTATTGTTTTCAGCTTGCAGAGAATAGACACCACTTACTTTCAAAGATGGCTTTGTCTATTTTTTTGCCTTTTTTTTTAAAAAAAATCACGTTTTCTTTTTTCTAAACCCATATCTAAAATTTAGTCTCAAAAAATGATTCTATTCCATTTTTTTTTTTTTTCTGATTCAGAACCTCAGAATCCATCCCCACGTATACTCCTGAGGGTCTTTGGCAATATACTGCATTTTTTTGGTGTATAAGCTTTTTATTCATGGGTTTAAGTTCACAATAGTATCTTGGACCTCGATCCTCTGACACTAGTTATGAGCCTAAGGCATTGATTGTATTGGGAATAGGTTGTAAGAAAATTTATACTGCCTTACAAGGTAACTGCCCCCAGGCAACATGCTTACACAATTCTAGGAGGACAGGAAAAGCTCATTAAACACTGGTGGGAAAGCTTTTTCTTCCAGTAAGGGATGTTTAGTGACTTAAAGTATTCAAGATGCTCTGAGTTTTCAGGGTTTTCCCATTTGTCCCAATTACAACTGGAATTTCAGTGTCTTAACTTTCAACGAGTGTCCTGGTCAACTGACTGAATTCAATGGATGTAATTCAAAAGGCACAGGATTAGACTGTATATCTAATTTTCAGTTTCATCAGCTCTGTAGAGACGAGAGCTAATTTTAGGGTAATCATTTTGTCACCCTGACTTTTTGACTCTCTAAGCCTAAACACTTATAAGCATAAATTTGTCATTTTCTTTCTTTCAAAGCTCAGCACTGTTAGAAGTAGTTGACTTATGCTAAAACTCTTGCGTTCTTCAGGCCCACTGTACTGTTCTAAAGCAGCAACCATTCATTCTTCCCATTCCTTGCCTTTAATAGTCACTGTATTCCAGGTGCTCAATGGCACAGATGATAAAATAAGGAATTGTTTCATTACAGTATGCACCAGGTACCAGTGCTTTTCTCGCTAAGATTAACTGGATCCTCTGAACCTTTACACTCAATCTGCCAGATAATGAATCCCAAATATCCATTTCCTTGAGGGTTCCTTGCACTTCTAATACAAAGTATTCTATTGTTAGGAATCTAAGTTTCAAGCAACAACATTCATTCTGCTTAATTTAAGCAGAAAGGCTTTATTTATTTATTAAGGATGCTAGATAGCTTTTACATTCATTAAGAGGGCTAGAAGAAGAAACGGGCTAACCTCACCAGAATGTTACCCGTAGTCTGTTACCAACTTCTGAACTCCTTTAAAAACAGGCCCAAGGGAAAAACTGCTTATGGCGCTGCCAATTCCACAATCACTAGAAAAAAAGAAAGAAAAAAAAAAATGTTCCTCTTCAGAGCCTGTCCTTACTTACTCATTTCCAAACTGGAGACTCATGTGGATGCAAATGATTGCCAGTGTCTGGTTTTTAATTGGTATCCTGTGCTTAGACTGTTTATATTTAATGTAACTTTTGGCATGTTAAGGATTTTTTTCAAGTTTTATTATTTGCTGTCTTTTTTTATCCTTCTTCTTTCTTTCATTATCTTCCTGTGAGTTACCTGAAGATTTTTGAAGATTCCATCTGGATGTATGTTCACTTCAGTTCAGTTCAGTTCAGTCGCTCAGTTGTGTCCGACTCTTTGCGACACCATGAATCGCAGGACGCCAGGCCTCCCTGTCCATCACCATCTCCAGGAGTTCACTCAAACTCATGTCCATTGAGTTGGTGATGCCATCCAGCTATCTCATCCTCTGTCGTCCCCTTCTCCTGCCCCCAATCCCTCCCAGCATCAGAGTCTTTTCCAGTGAGTCAACTCTTCGCATGAGGTGGCCAAAGTACTAGAGTTTCAGCTTTAGCATCATTCCTTCCAAAGAAATCCCAGGGTTGATCTCCTTTAGAATGGACTGGTTGGATCTCCTTGCAGTCCAAGGGACTCTCAAGAGTCTTCTCCAACACCACAGTTCAAAAGCATCAATTCTTCGGCGCTCAGCTTTCTTCACAGTCCAACTTTCACATCCATACATGACCACTGGAAAAACCATAGTCTTGACTAGATGGACCTTTGTTGGCAAAGTAATGTCTCTGCTTTTCAATATGCTATCTAAGTTGGTCATAACTTTCCTTCCAAGGAGTAAGCATCTTTTAATTTCATGGCTGCAATCTCCATCTGCAGTGATTTTGGAGCCCCCCAAAATAAAGTCTGACACTGTTTCCACTGTTTCCCCATCTATTTTCCATGAAGCGATGGGACCAGATGCCATGATCTTTGTTTTCTGAATGTTGAGCTCTAAGCCAACTTTTCCACTCTCCTCTTTCATTTTCATCAAGAGGCTTTTTATTTCCTCTTCGTTTTCTGCCATAAGGGTGGTGTCATCTGCATATCTGAGGTGATGGATATTTCTCCCGGCAATCTGGATTCCAGCTTGTGCTTCTTCCAGTCCAGCGTTTCTCATCCTGTATTCTGCATAGAAGTTAAATAAGCAGGGTGACAGTATACAGCCTTGACGTACTCCTTTTCCTATTTGGAACCAGTCTGTTGTTTCATGTCCAGTTCTAACTGTTGCTTCCTGACCTGCATACAGATTTCTCAGGAGGCAGGTTAGGTGGTCTGGTATTCCCATCTCTTTCAGAATTTTCCACAGTTTATTGTGATCCACACAGTCAAAGGCTTTGGCATAGTCAATGAAGCAGAAATAGACGTTTTTCTGGAACTCTCTTGCTTTTTTGGTGATCCAGCGGATGTTGGCAATTTGATCTCTGGTTCCTCTGCCTTTTCTAAAACCAGCTTGAACATCAGGAAGTTCATGGTTCACGTATTGCTGAAGCCTGGCTTGGTGAGAATTACTTTACTAGCATGTGAGATGAGTTACTTTAGTGTTTATTAATATATGATTTGTATAATTTTTTAAGTTATTGCCCTTGATAGTGTGTACACACATAACTTGCCATAACCTACTATTACTAACATGTCACTCCTCTGAGGGGAGTGTATGAGACTTACTTCCACATAGGTTCCTACATTCTCCCAACTTTTAAAATATGATTGTCTCAAGTATTCCCTCTATATTCATTGAGCACCATATAATATACTGTTATAGTTTTTACTTCAATCAAGTATGATTTTAAAAACTCATGACTCAAGACTCAAGTAATATAGTCTATTATATCAACCCTTACTTTTACCCATTCCAGTGTTCTTTCTGTTCTGAAATTTCGAGTCTTCAGTTACAATGTCCTTTCTTTTCAGAGAACTCTTTATATCCATTTTTTATAGGTGAGTTTCTTGGAAACAAATTCTGTTGTTTTTTTTTTTAATTTATTAGGGTCCCCATACCCCCTTCATTCACCTTTTTGTAGCTAGCCTTTTTTCAGCTTTAGTGAAGTATAATGATAAAATTGTAAAATATTTAAAGCAAACAATGTATGATTTGATAGATGTGTATGTTGTGAAAAATCCCCACAATTGAGTTGCAGTTCTCAATTGGAAAAAACCTTTCAGTACTTTAAGAATGTTGTACTGCTTCCTCTGGCCTCCATGGTTTTTGATGAAAAATCTACTGTCATTTGAATTGCTTTTCTCCAAAGGTAAAGTGTCATTTCTCTCTGGATGCTTTCAAAATATTGTCTTTGTATTTACTTCGCAGATGTTGAATTATGATATGTTTTGGTATGAAATTCTTTGGTTTTATTTTACCTGGGGCTCATTCAACTTCTTGAATCTATCCGTTTGTGTATTTCACCAAGTTTTAGAGGTTTTCAGCCATTGTTTCTTTGAATACTTAAGTTTCGTTTTCTCTTTCTAAAAATTGTGTGATCCAAGTAGTGGCTCTTTTGAATTGTCCCAGCAGTCTGAAAATTTATTTTTTGTTTAGTTTTTCTTCTCTTTGTTGTTCAACGTAAATTGTCTTGATCTACCCTCAGGTGCAATGACTCTAGCCTCTTTGATCTCCACTCTGTAACAGAGCCCATTAAGTAAGTTTTTATTTCTGATATTACATTCTTCAGTTCTATACTTTTCATTTGTTTTTTTAAGTAATTTTTTTTTTTTTTTTTTGCTGAGATTGTCTGTCTTTTCATTTGTTCCAACAAAATTTATAATAGCTTGTTGAAGCATTTTATAACGGTTGCTTTAAATTTCTTGTCAGATAATTCCAATATCTGATTATTTTTAGTATTGGAATTTATTGATCGTTGTTTCTCATTCATGTAGGATTGCTGTAGGATTACCAGGATTTTCCTGGTAGGATGAGTGATTTTCTATCGTATCCGGGCTATGCTGGGTGCTACTTAATCTTCTATTAGAAACTAATCGCCTGGTGAGATATAACCCAAGAGTTGGCTGAATGTATACATTCACCTTCCTGCTGGGCTTCACTGACACCATCCAGACAAAAAGAGGAGCACTGACTCACACTGCCTCATCAGTATGCCAGAATTCTGTATCTAGTGAAAATGTCTTTTAGGAATTAAGGTGAAAAATGGTCTCCAGTGAAGGAAGACTAAGAGAAAATGGGAGTAGTCAATGGACTTGTTCTAAAAGAATTGCTAAAGGAAGCTCTTCAGACAGAAGGGAAATGATTCCAGAAGGAAATGTAAAACATTTGGAAAGAAGGAAGAGCAATTAAATCCATGGAGGAAGTTACACAGAAGCTGGGGTTGTGGGGGCAGTAAGAGACAGTGGAGCCACACAAAGTGCAGGCCAGTAATAAAAATATGAAACTTAGGGAGATAGGGTGAGGGCATGAGCCAGCAGGCTTTGCAGGTAAGAATGCAGGTAATGAAGAAGGTTGGGAGGGTACACAGAGATAAGGACCAGCAGGCTTTCTGGCCAAGGACACAGTGGTGTTGGTGGCACTGTGTGGAGGGGGAGGGTGAGCCAACATAGTAGAGAGACTGGTTATATTGGGAAAAATAAGCAAATCACTTGAGCAAATTAATAAAGATATTGAGAATGATGGGAACCAAGTTTTTCCTGTTGAAGCCTATATTAACAAACTCAGAAAAGGAGAAAATTAGAAAACCATGAAAGCCAGAAAAGTGGATTATAGTTGAAAATATCACAATAAACTGTGGAAAATTCTGAAAGAGATGGGAATACCAGACCACCTAACCTGCCTCTTGAGAAACCTGTATGCAGGTCAGGAAGCAACAGTTAGAATTGGACATGGAACAACAGACTGTTTCCAAATAGGAAAACGAGTACATCAAGGCCATATATTGTTACCCTGTTTATTTAACTTATATGCAGAGTACATCATGAGAAATGCTGGGCTAGAGGAAGCACAGGCTGGAATCAAGATTGCCGGGAGAAATATCAATAACCTCAGATATACAGATGATACCACCCTTATGGCAGAAAGTAAAGAAGAACTAAAGAGCCTTTTGATGAAAGTGAAAGAGGAGAGTAAAAAAGGTAGCTTAAAACTCAACATTCAGAAAATGAAGATCATGGCATCTGGTCCTATCACTTCATGGCAAATAGATGGGGAAATGGTGGAAACAGTGGCTGACTTTATTTTTCTGGGCTCCAAAATCAGTGCAGATGGTGATTGCAGCCATGAAATTAAAAGATGCTTACTCCTTGGAAGGATAGTTATGACCAACCTAGACAGCATATTGAAAACCAGAGACATTACTCTGTCACCAAAGGTCTGTCTAGTTAAAGCTATACTTTTTCCAGTGGTCATGTATGGATGTGAGGGTTGGACAATAAAGAAAGCTGAGCAACAAAGAATTGATGCTTTTGAACTGTGGTGTTGGAGAAGACTCTTGAGAGTCCCTTGGACTCCAAGGAGATCCAACCAGTCCATACTAAAGGACATCAGTCCTGAATATTCATTGGAAGGACTGATGCTGAAGCTGCAACTCCAATACTTTGGCCACCTGATGCTAAGAACTGACTCATTTTAAAAGACCCTGATGCTGGGAAAGATTGAGGGCAAGAGGAGAAGGGGAGGACAGAGGATGCGATGTTTGGATGGCATCACCGACTCAATGGACATAGGTTTGGGTGAACTCTGGGAGTTGTTGATGGCCAGGGAGGCCTGGTGTGCTGCGGTTCTTGGGGTTGCAAAGAGTCGGACAAGACTGAGTGACTGAACTGAACTGATTAATGTGAATTCATTGTTTTATAATATATACAAATGAGTATAAAGTAGTTATAGAAGTATGAATATTTATACTCATGTATAAATATATATATATAATGTATACAAATAATGTATATATAAATATATACATAATGTATTTCCTAGCTCTGTCTGCTAAGAAAGACTAGAGGAAATGACCCAATGGACACTAGCAGACAGGGCCCTAATCTTGATATCTAGTAACTTATTCTCTACTAATGGAACCAGAACTTCTTGGAGGAATAACTAATTCCAGGGCTGAAGATGGAGGAGAAAGAGAGCATGGATTATCTTTTTGTGCCAGAAGACTAGTCAATGAACAGGATACACCAGAAGGACTCAGACATCAACTGGAAAGTTTTCACTGGCCGAGTACAAGAAAATTTGAGCATTAGAATAAATAATAATAAAGAAAAGGTTTCAATACCATAAAGAAATAAGAAAATCTATGAGCTCACAGTCATAAATTTTAAAACATTGAATAGAGTACCTTCTAGGACTCTAGAAAACATGACTAACAGTGAGCTTTATTAAATACCTTGGGAGGAAACCTCCATTAGTGTAGTGCAGTCACTCAGTCGTGTCCAACTCTTTGCGACACAATGGATTGTAGCCCACCAGGCTTCCCTGTCCATGGGATTCTCTAGGCAAGAATACTGGAGTGGATTGCCATTTCCTTCTCCAGGGGATCTTCCTGACCCAGGGATCGAACCTGGGTCTCCAGCATTGCAGGCAGATTCTTTACCATCTGAGCCACAAGGGAAGCCAAAACCTCCATTAGAGGTACGTAAGTTCTTTTCCATAAGTTTTTAAACCTCCATTAAAGGCACATAAAAACTTATGGAGAACTTCCTGAGGTCTCCAGAGGCTGAGATAAACTTTTACATCTTAGATTTGAAGTTGGCAAAATGTGACAAACACATTCCATTTATCACTCTTTAATATATAAGAATTTTATTGAGAAAGAAAATTCAGCTCGTTAAGAAGCTGATTTTGTAGATTTTTTTTTTTTTTTTAGTTTTCTGTTTTCTGCTTTTTATTATTTCCTTTCTTCTGCTTGCCTTGGATTTATTCTCTTGTTTTTCTAGGTTCCTGAGCTGGGAGTTTAGATTATTGTTTTGAGATTTTCCTCTTTTCTAATGTATACCTTTAGTGCTATAAATCTCTCAGCAATACTTTAGCTGTATCCAGCAAATTGTTAGATATAGAAATTTTTTAAAAATTTAGATCAGTATGCTTCTTGATCTTCCTCACTTGTTGTTTGGTTTCTGAGTGTTGTGAACTTTTTATGGTATTGTTCTGTAATTGATTTCTAGTTTGATTCCATTATATCAGAGAATGCCATCTGTATGATTTTGATTCTTTTTAGTTTGTTGAGCTGTGTCTATGGCCTAGGATATGATGGAGCTTGATAAATGCCCTATTAATATTTTAAAAGAATGTGTACTCTGTTCTTGTTGGGTAGAGTGTTTTACAATTGTGAATTCAATGTTGTTGGTTGATAGTATTGTTTATTTCTTTTATATACTTGCTGATTTTCTGCCTAGATGTTCTACCATTTCTTAAGAGTGGGATATTGACAGCTCCAGCTCTCTAAGTGTGAATTTGTCTATTTCTCCTGTCATTTTTATCAGTCCTCTCACCCTACTCATTTTGCAGTTCTCATGTTTGGAGCCTCTACCTTTAGGATTGTTATGTCTTCTTAGTGGATTGACCTTTTTATTCTTATGTAATGTCCGTCTCTGTCCCTGGAAATTTTTTTCACTTTTACGTCTAAATGATCTGATATCAGTATAGTCACTCTTTCTTTTCATTAATGTTTCATTAATGTTTGAATAAGATATCTTTTGCATCCTTTTACTTTATGTTTTTCTATAGTATTATAATTGAAGTCGGTTTTGTAGATAGCCTATATTGAGTCATGAGTTTTAATCCACCCTGCCAATTTCTGTCTTTTAAGTAGTATATTTAGACAATCTACATTTAATGTAATGATTGATATATCATGTTTACATTTTCCATTTTATTTCTCGTTTTCCGTTTTTCTTTTCCATTTTATTCCTGCTGTCCTGTGTGTTACCTAAACTTTAAAAAATAACTTTATTTTGATTTATCTGAATAAAGTGTTTTTAAGTGTATATATTTGTAATTTTAGTGGTTGCATTATGTTTTATACTATACATGCATAACTTATACAGTATAATGATATCAGCATTTTATTCATTTGAGTGAAGTGTAGTAACCTTGAAGTGAAGCAAAGTGTTAGTTGCTTGGTTGTGTCCAACTTTTTGCAACCCCATGGACTGTAGCCCACCAGGCTCCTCTGCCCATGGAGTTCTCCAGGCAAGAGTGGGTAGCCATTCCATTCTCTAGGGGATCTTCCCAACCTAGGGATTGACTCCAGGTCACCTGCATTGCAGGCAGATTCTTTTAGTGTCTGAGTCACTAGGGAAGTAACCTTATCTTCCCTTTGCCTTCCACCATTTATAATTGCCTTAACTATTTCCTCTATACAGAAGGAGAACCACATCATGCAATTATTATAATTTTAATTTGAACTATCAAATCTAATTGTAAAAACTCAAGGGGAGGAGAAATGTCTATTGAATTTGTCTATGTATTTATTTTTCCATTGTTCTTTCTTCCTTGCTATGTCCCAGGCTTTCTTCTTTTATCATTTCATTTTTATTGCAACAACTTCCCTTAGTCATTGTTTTGGGGCAGGTCTGCTGGAAAAAATCCCATGGATGGAGGAGCCTGGTGGACTGGAGTCCATGGGGTCGCTAAGAGTCGGACACGACTGAGCGACTTCACTTTGACTTTTCAGTTTCATGCACTGGAGAAGGAAATGGCAACCCACTCCAGTGTTCTTGCCTGGAGAATCCCAGGGACGGGGGAGCCTGGTGGGCTGCCGTCTATGGGGTCGCACAGAGTCGGACACGACTGAAGCGACTTAGCAGCAGCAACAGCAGCTGGAAAAAAATTCTTTAGTTCCCCTTCATCTTAGAATGTCTTGATTTCCCTTCTTTTCCTAAAGGGTATTTTCACTGGACAAAGAATCCTGGGTTAACAGATCTCTTCCTTCAGTGTGTGTGTGTGTGTGTATGCACACACACGCATGTGCATGCACACACGCACGTGCTCAGTTTCTCAGTAGTGTCCAACTCTTGGCGACCCCATGGACTGTAGACTGCCAGGCTCCTAAGTCCATGGGAAACTCTCGAGTGGCTTGACATTTCTCACTCCATGGGATCATCCCAACCCAGGGATCAAACTTGTGTCTCCTGCATTGGCAGGTGGATTCTTTACCTTTGGGTCAACCTGGGAAGCCCTTCCTTTAGTACTTAAACAATATTGTGCTGCTTTCTTCTAGCTTCCATGGCTCCTAATGAGAACCCACTGTCAATTGAATCATTTTTCTTCTAGAGGTGAGGTATCATTTTTCTCTGTCTACTTTCAAGATATTTTGTCTTAAGTTTTCAGAGGTTTGATTATAATGTGTCTTGGTATGAAATTCCTTGGGCTTATACTTTTAGGCATTTGCTTAGTTTCTTAAATTTGTAGGCTTATGTCTTTTGCCAAATTTGGGAAACATTCAGCCATTATTTCTTTGAATCCTTCTCAAGATCTACCTTCTTCTTTCCATATGTGACTCCAGTGACATAAACGTTAGATCTTCATCTCTTTTCATAGATAGCTTAGGCTCTGTTCATTGTTTGTTTCAGTGTGTATTTCCTCTGGTTTAGACTGGGTAATTTCTATTCTATCTTCAAGCGCACCAGTTCTTTCCCTGACCTTTTCATTCTGCTAAGTTCATTCAGTGAAAGTTTACTGGATATTCAGTTAATGGTTCTTTCAGTTGTAAAATTTTCATTTGATTTTTCTTTCTCCTCATCTTCCTCCTCATTGTTCTTCTTTTGTTGTTAAAGCTTTCTGTTTCTTTTTGAGTCTTTCTATTTTTTTCTTTTGTTTCAAACATGTTTTTAATTGTTCATTGAAGCCTTTTTATAGTGTCTCATTTAAAAATCATTGAGAGTTGGACATGATTGAAGTGACTTAGCAGCAGCAGCAGCCACCAGATAATTCCAGTATCTTTGACATCTTGGTGGCATCATCTGTTTATTTTCTTTTCTCGCTCATGTTAGGATTTCCTGATTCTAGCTGAGACAGTGATTTTTAGTTGTATCCTGGACATTTTGAGTATTGTGTTAGGATACTCTAGATCTTATTTAAATCTTCTATTTTAGCAGACCTCCTCTGGTACTGTGTGAGAAGACGGAGAGGCAGTGTAATTACTGTTAGGTAGAGGTGGAAGTTCAATTCCCTTGTCAGTCTTCATTGTTACTACGATGAGGAGGCTTATCTCATTGCTGGATGGGTATGGAATTTCACTCTTCACTAGGCTTCTGCTGGCACCACTGGAGCAGTAGGGAAAGGGATGTCTCATTACCATTCAGATGGTATGGAAGTCTAGGCTCACCATGTGCTCTCTACTGATAGGAGACTGTTGAGAGCTGGAAGAAGTGAAAATCCAGGCTCTGCATTGGCTTTCTCTGATATCATTCCAGGGGTAGAATGGAAGATATTTTATGTGTACTGGGAGTGTATCTTGTTACAGTGGGGTGATGAGAGTTGAAGTCTAGGCTTTCTGCTCAACCTTTAATGATGGTTGTGGACCACAGGTTTTCCCTTGGTGTTAGACTAGAATAAGACAGTTATTATCTCAGAATTTGCTGTCTCATTGGGCTTCTACTTTCCTGGTCTTTTGGCAACAGAAAGCAGGCTTTCCTTAGGGCTGTTTTGTTTATATCTATTGGTATTTCTAGGCTGGAGGCTTCTCTAGCACCCAGTCCAGATGTATGAGGCAATAAACACAGTGAACTGAATTTTGTGTTATTTCTTGGCTGTCAAAATACCTAGTTGGCCTGTTTGCTTCTCTCTACTTTGCAGAGTTCCCCTTTGTTTCACTAACTTATGATGTTCAGGGGTTTTATTTGTAACAAGAAAACTATAGAATAACTGTTATCCAGACATGGAAGTTCTTTTTGTAAATGCTCTTTTGAATTTCTATTTTTGTATACATTTTATACTAATCATATAACATTAATATAAGTATACATATATTAAGTTACAAGTAAGTATGTAACCACATATATAGAGAGTACATGCTCAGGTTTTACTAATGGAGTACACAGCCAAATTCAGATTGCAGACTCCTGGTGGAGTGAAAGCACTGTGGCATGAAAGCACTCTTTCCTTGGCCCTTCTACTAACTTATATGATCTAGAATATTCCTTTTTTAACCTCTAAAATGAACCAATTGGGTAAAATTGAAGTTGCTCAGTCGTGTCTGACTCTTTGCGACACCATGGACTATACAATCCGTGGAATTCCCCACGCCAGAATACTGGAGTGGGTAGCCATTCCCTTCTCCAGGGGATCTTCCCAACCTAGGGACTGAACCCAGGTCTCCCACATTGCAGGCGGATTCTTTCCAGTTGAGCCATAAAGGAAGCCCAATTAGGTGAAATGGTCTGTAATACCATTTCTACCTCTCAGTTCAGTTCAGTTCAGTTCAGTCGCTCAGTCGTACCTGATTCTTTGCGACCCCACGAACTGCGGCACGCCAGGCCTCCCTGTCCATCACCAACTCCCGGAGTTCACTCAAACTCACATCCATCGAGTAGGTGATGCCATCCAGCCATCTCATCCTCTATCGTCCCCTTCTCCTCCTGCCCCCAGTCCCTCCCAGCATCAGAGTCCTTTCCAATGAGTCAACTCTACGCATGAGTTGGCCAGAGTACTGGAGTTTCAGCTTTAGCATTATTCCTTCCTAAGAACACCCAGGACTGATCTCCTTTAGAATGGCCTGGTTGGATCTCCTTGCAGTCCAAGGGACTCTCAAGAGTCCTCTCCAACACCACAGTTCAAAAGCATCAATTCTTCGGCACTCAGCCTTCTTCACAGTCCAACTCTCACATCCATACATGACCACTGGAAAAACCATAGCCTTGACTAGACAGACCTTAGTCGGCAAAGTAATGTCTCTGCTTTCGAATATGCTATCTAAGTTGGTCATAACTATCCTCCCAAGGAGTAAGCGTCTTTTAATTTCATGGCTGCAATCACCATCTGCAGTGATTTTGGAGCCCCCCAAAATAAAATCTGACACTGTTTCCACTGTTTCCCCATCTATTTCCCATGAAGTGATGGGACCAGATGCCATGATCTTAGTTTTCTGAAAGTTGAGCTTTAAACCAACTTTTTCGCTCTCCTCTTTCACTTTCATCAAGAGGCTTTTTAGTTCCTCTTCCCTTTCTGCCATAAAGTTGGTGTCATCTGCATATCTGAGGTGATTGATATTTCTCCTGGCAATCTTGATTCCAGCTTGTGCTTCTTCCAGCCCAGCGTCTGTTTGTTTCCAAGGCAAACCATTCAATGTCACAGTAATCCAAGTCTATGCCCCAACCAGTAACGCTGAAGAAGCTGAAGTTGAACGGTTCTATGAAAACCTACAAGATCTTTTAGAACTAACACTGAAAAAAGATGTCCTTTTCATTATAGGGGACTGGAATGCTAAAGTAGGAAGTCAAGAAACACCTGGAGTAACAGGCAAATTTGGCCTTGGAATACGAAATGAAGCAGGGCAAAGGCTAACAGAATTTTGCCAAGAGAATGCACCGGTCATAGCAAACACCCTCTTCCAACAACACAAGAGAAGACTCTGTACATGGACATCACCAAATGGTCAACATTGAAATCAGATTGATTATATTCTTTGCAGCCAAAGATGTAGAAGCTCTATACAGTCAGCAAAAACAAGACCAGGAGCTGACTGTGGCTCAGATCATGACCTCCTTGTTGCCTTCTACACTCTTCAAATAAGACCAGCCAGTATTAATTCTAAAAGATGTAAAATACCACATGAAAATTGTTTCTCTTTTTCATATTTTATTTCAAGCACTTTTTAAATCCATAAAAGTATTCATTCCCTCAAGGATAAGTTTTTATCCAATTTGTATTTACAGTAATAATTAAGATTGATATCAAAAACCAGCAAAATTAATTTTCTTAAGAAGAGTCTATTATTCTATTCAGTAGGTTGTCTTGTTTTGTCAGTGGTTGACTTTGCTGTGTGAAAGCTTTTAGGTTTAATTAGGTCCCATTTATTTATTTTTGCTTTTATTTCCTTTGCTTTTGGAGAAGAGATCCAAAAAAATTTGCTTTGATTTATGTCAAGGACTGTCCTGCCTATTTTTTTCCTAATTTTATAGTATCCAGTCTTACCTTTAGACCTTTATTTTATTTTTTTAAATTTTATTTTTACTTTATTTTACTTTACAATACCGTATTGGTTTTGCCATACATTGACATGAATCCACCATGGGTGTATATTAGCTCCCAATCCCGAATCCCCCTCCCACCTCCCACCCCACATCATCTCTCTGGTTCATCCCTGTGCACCAGCTCCAAGCATCCTGTATCCTGTATCGAACTTAGGCTTGTGCTTCGTTCTTACATGTTAGTTTACATGTTTCAATGCCATTCTCCCAAATCATCCCACCCTCTTCCTCTCCCATAGAGTCCAAAAGTCCTATCTTACCTTTAGACCTTTAATCCATTTTAAGTTTATTTTTGTATATTTTTATTAGAGAATGTTCTAATTTCATTCTTTTGTATATAGCTGTCCAGTTTTCCCAGCACCGCTTATTGAAGGGACTATTTTTTCTCCATTGTACATTCTTGCCTCCTTTATTATAGATAAATTAACCACAAGTATCACACAGTTTGGTGACCCTAGCTTTGTAGTACAGTCTGAAGACAGGGAGCATGATTCCTCCAGCTTCTGATATTTGCAAATAATATGATTGATAAGGGATTAATATCCAACATATATAAATAGCTTGTACAACTCAACATCAAAAAACTAAACAAGCTGATTTACAGTGGACAGAAGAACTGAATAGACATTTTTCCAAAGAGGAAATTATGGTAGCCAACAGCCACACAAACAGATCAAGAACTCAGCATCACTAATCATCAGGGAAGTGCAAATCAAAACCTCACACTGGTCAAAATGGCAATCACCAAAAAAACACAAATAACAAACGTTGGCAAGGATGTAAAGCAAAGGGAACCCTCTGGTACCCCGTTGTGCATGTGTGCTCAGTAGCTTCAGTTGTATCCAACTCTTCACAGCCCCATCAGCTGTAGCCCGCCAAGCTCCTCTGTCCATGGGATTTTCCAGGCAAGAATACTGGCGTGGGTCGCCATGCTCTCCTCCAGGGGATCTTCCCAAGCCAGGGATCAAACCTGCATCTCTTATGTCTTCTGCATTGGCAGACGTGTTATTTACAAGTAGTGCCACCTGGGAAGTCCCATACACTATTGGCGGAAATATAAATTGGTGCAGCCACTGTAGAAAGCAGTATGGAGAGGTCTCAGAAACCTAAAAATGGAACTATCATATGACCCAGTAATTCCACTCCTTGGTGTGTATGTGAGGGAGGAAAACCCCACTAATTCAAAAGGATCTGTGCACCCCAGAGTTCCTAGCAGCATTATTTACAATTGCCTTGGTGTGAAATCAACCTCAGCATTCACTGACAGATGAATGGATAAAGAAGATGTGGTATGGAGTACTCAGTGATAAAAAGAATGAAATTCTGCCATTTGCAGCTCCATGGATGGACTTGGAGGAAGAGAGCTACTGTATGATATCACTTATATGTGGTATCTAAAAAATACAACAAGCTAGTGAATAAGAAAAAAAAAAGAGAGAAGCAGACTCACAGATACAGAGAACAATCTGGAATTATCAATGGGGAGAGAAATGGAAGAGGGGCAATATGGAGGTAGTGGAAAACAGAGTTATTATGGGATTACATTAAATCATGTGTGTGAAAGCTTTGAAAATTGTTAAGCACTATAGAATTTAAAGAGTCTCTCATTCAACTGCTGCTGCTGCTGCTGCTAAATCGCTTCAGTCGTGTCCGACTCTGTGCGACCCCACAGACGGCAGCCCACCAGGCTCCCCCGTCCCTGGGATTCTCCAGGCAAGAACACTGGAGTGGGTTGCCATTTCCTTCTCCAATGCATGAAAGTGAAAAGTGAAAGTGAAGTCGCTCAGTCGTGTCCGACTCTTCGCGATCCCATGGACTGCAGCCTACCAGGCTCCTCCGTCCATTGGATTTTCCAGGCAAGAGTACTGGAGTGGGGTGCCATTGCCTTCTCCGCTCATTCAACTAAAAAAAGAGAAAAAATAAAGAGTCTATTATCCTAATTATCTGTGAATTGTTAAGTTCAGGGTTATATTATTAAGTAATTTCATATTTTTCCTTGACATTTTTCAGTAACATGCTCCCCTCCCACACTTTTCTGATGAAATTAAAAAGGTCAAACATCAGAAAGAGAGGCTATTGTACTGTATGTCTAGTGGTCCAAGAAAAGAGACCTTTGTTTTTTGGCTCTGTATGTATACATGAAATATATTCATTCTATCCTAACGTATTATATGTGATTGTGTTAGTTTGCTAGGGCTAGCATAGCATAATCCTGTAGACTGGATCACTTAAGCAATATAAATTTATTTTCTCACACTTATGGAGCTAGATGGCTGTTCTCTCCACTTCACATGGTGGTACCTCTGGGCATGAATGCTCTGTAGATCTTTCTATTTAGGACTCTTCTTGTTAGGACTCCAGTCTGATTGGATTAGAGGCTTCCCTAAAGGCTTAATTTTTAACTGTAAGGCCCTTCCTCTAAATCCAACCACATCCTGAGGTCCTGGGGGTTAGGGCTTCAATATAGGGATTTTAATGGGACACAATTCACCCCATAACAGCTACATTCACCATTCTGCCATTAAAAAGTAAATTTTTTAAGATTTTGAGATTATGCCCAGAAGGAGTATTTTGTAATGACCATAGTTTTAGTTTTGCTAATACAATACAGTGGAATGTATGTGTATGTGTCTGTGTCTGTGACATATTTATTCCAAAGAAGCTAGCTTTCCTCAGACTGTTTCAAGGCTATGGACTGTCAAAGTGCTCCATAAACATGCAGTTTAACAGTGACTAAGAACATAGGTCAACATTCAGAAAACTAGGATCATGGCATCTGGTCCTATCATTTCATGGGAAATAGATGGGGAAACAGTGGAAACAGTGTCAGACTTTATTTTGGGGGGCTCCAAAATCACTGCAGATGGTGACTGCAGCCATGAAATTAAAAGACGCTTACTCCTTGGAAGCAAAGTCATGACCAACCTAGATAGCATATTAAAGAGCAGAGACATTACTTTGCCAAAAAAGGTCCATCTAGTCAAGACTGTGGTTTTTCCATTGGTCATATATGGATGTGAGAGTTGGACAGTTCACAGACGGCAGCCCACCAGGCTCCCCCGTCCCTGGGATTCTCCAGGCAAGAACACTGGAGTGGGTTGCCATTTCCTTCTCCAATGCATGAAAGTGAAAAGTGAAAGTGAAGTCGCTCAGTCGTGTCCGACTCTTCGCGATCCCATGGACTGCAGCCTACCAGGCTCCTCCGTCCATTGGATTTTCCAGGCAAGAGTACTGGAGTGGGGTGCCATTGCCTTCTCCGCTCATTCAACTAAAAAAAGAGAAAAAATAAAGAGTCTATTATCCTAATTATCTGTGAATTGTTAAGTTCAGGGTTATATTATTAAGTAATTTCATATTTTTCCTTGACATTTTTCAGTAACATGCTCCCCTCCCACACTTTTCTGATGAAATTAAAAAGGTCAAACATCAGAAAGAGAGGCTATTGTACTGTATGTCTAGTGGTCCAAGAAAAGAGACCTTTGTTTTTTGGCTCTGTATGTATACATGAAATATATTCATTCTATCCTAACGTATTATATGTGATTGTGTTAGTTTGCTAGGGCTAGCATAGCATAATCCTGTAGACTGGATCACTTAAGCAATATAAATTTATTTTCTCACACTTATGGAGCTAGATGGCTGTTCTCTCCACTTCACATGGTGGTACCTCTGGGCATGAATGCTCTGTAGATCTTTCTATTTAGGACTCTTCTTGTTAGGACTCCAGTCTGATTGGATTAGAGGCTTCCCTAAAGGCTTAATTTTTAACTGTAAGGCCCTTCCTCTAAATCCAACCACATCCTGAGGTCCTGGGGGTTAGGGCTTCAATATAGGGATTTTAATGGGACACAATTCACCCCATAACAGCTACATTCACCATTCTGCCATTAAAAAGTAAATTTTTTAAGATTTTGAGATTATGCCCAGAAGGAGTATTTTGTAATGACCATAGTTTTAGTTTTGCTAATACAATACAGTGGAATGTATGTGTATGTGTCTGTGTCTGTGACATATTTATTCCAAAGAAGCTAGCTTTCCTCAGACTGTTTCAAGGCTATGGACTGTCAAAGTGCTCCATAAACATGCAGTTTAACAGTGACTAAGAACATAGGTCAACATTCAGAAAACTAGGATCATGGCATCTGGTCCTATCATTTCATGGGAAATAGATGGGGAAACAGTGGAAACAGTGTCAGACTTTATTTTGGGGGGCTCCAAAATCACTGCAGATGGTGACTGCAGCCATGAAATTAAAAGACGCTTACTCCTTGGAAGCAAAGTCATGACCAACCTAGATAGCATATTAAAGAGCAGAGACATTACTTTGCCAAAAAAGGTCCATCTAGTCAAGACTGTGGTTTTTCCATTGGTCATATATGGATGTGAGAGTTGGACAGTGAAGAAGGCTGTGTGCCGAAGAATTGATGCTTTTGAACTGTGGTGTTGGAGAAGACTCTTGAGAGTCCCTTGGACTGCAAGGAAATCCAACCAGGCCATTCTAAAGGAGATCAGTCCTGGGTGTTCTTTGGAAGGACTGATGCTAAAGCTGAAACTCCAATACTTTGGCCACCTGATACGAAGAGTTGACTCATTGGAAAAGGCTCTGATGCTGGGAGGATTGGGGGCAGGAGGAGAAGGGGACGACAGAGGATGAGATGGCTGGATGGCATCACAGACTCGATGGACATGAGTTTGGGTGAATTCCGGGAGTTGGTGATGGACAGGAAGGCCTGGCGTGCTGCAGCTCATGGGGTTGCAAAGAGTCAGACACGACTGAGCGACTGAACTGAACTGAACTTAAGAACATAGGTCAGTTAGAGATACGGTACTGACATAATTTGGGAATGAGGAAGCAAATTTTATAGGTCCAATAGAATAGTGTTGCTTAATTATTGTTTTAACTAAAAACTAGATTAGTTAACCAATTTTATCATTACCCAATAATCCATGATTTTGTTATCTTGAAAATGGTATTGGTTTGTTAAAGTA
>SJYT01013604.1:131579-198246 GCA_006410635.1 Cephalophus harveyi | reverse complement strand
CATGTTGTTTTTAGCTTAGTTCAGTTTAGTCGCTCAGTCATGTCCGATTCTTTGTGACCCCATGAACCGCAGCACACCAGGCCTCCCTGTCCATCACCAACTCCCAGAGTTACCTCAAACCCATGTCCATCGAGTCGATGATGCCATCCAACCATCTCATCCTCTGTCGTCCCCTTCTCCTCCTGCTCTCAATGTTTCCCCAAATCAGGGTCTTTTCCAATGAGTCAGCTCTCTGCATCAGGTGGCCAGTGTATTGGAGTTTCAGCTTCAACATCAGTCCTTCCAGTGAAAACCCAGGACTGATCTCCTTTAGGATGAACTGGTTGGATCTCCTTGCAGCCCAAGGGACTCTCAAGAGTCTTCTCCAACACCACAGTTCAAAAGCATCAATTCTTCAGTGCTCAGCTTTCTTTATAGTCCAACTCTCACATCCATACATGACTACTGGAAAAACCACAGCCTTGACTAGATGGACCTTTGTTGGCAAAATAACGTCTCTGCTTTTCAATATGCTGTCGAGGTTGGTAATAACTTTTATTCCAAGGAGGAAGCGTCTTTTAATTTCATGGCTGCAATCACCATCTGCAGTGATTTTGGAGCCCAGAAAAATAAAGTCTGACACTGTTTCCACTGTTTCCCCATCTATCTGCCATGAAGTGATGGGACCCGATGCCATGATCTTCATTTTCTGAATGTTGAGCTCTAAGCCAACTTTTTTGCTCTCCTCTTTCACTTTCATCAAGAGGCTTTTTAGCTCCTCTTCACTTTCTGCCATAAGGGTGGTGTCATTTGCATATCTGAGGTTATTGATATTTCTCCCAGCAATCTTGATTCCAGCTTGTGCTTCTTCCAGCTCAGCGTTTCTCATGATGTATTCTGCATATAAGTTAAATAAGCAGGGTGACAATATACAGCCTTGACGTACTCCTTTTCCTATTTGGAACCAGTCTGTTGTTCCATGTCCAGTTCTAACTGTTGCTTCCTGACCTGCATATAGGTTTCTCAAGAGGCAGGTCAGGTGGTTGTTGTTGATAGGTTGTTGTTTAAGGTCTCGTATTCCCATCTCTTTCAGAATTGTCCACAGTTTATTGTGATCCACACAGTCAAAGGCTTTGGCATAGTCATTAAAGCAGAAATAGATGTTTTTCTGGAACTCTCTTGCTTTTTCCATGATCCAGCAGATGTTGGCAATTTGATCTCTGGTTCCTCTGCCTTTTCTAAAACCAGCTTGAACATCTAGAAGTTCATGGTTCACGAATAACCTTTATTTTCATTTACTCTTTCTAATACAGCTTATGTCTATTCATTCATTCTCTTTGCAGATATGAACTCATCAAAACTTAAAGTGTAGTTATACTGCTGTCTGAATTTATTCCTCACCTGGATCATTTGTGATTTTATAGTTAAGTGTTTGTCTTTGAAGGCCTCCTGTCCTTTTGAGGGTCACTGACTCTAGGATCATATTTGTTTTTTCTCTGAAGTTTTGAAATTTGCTTTCTTAAATAATAGTTTTACTTCTTGGTAATAATGAACTTCACTACTTTTCTATTTGCCACAAAATTATCAATAAGACAAGGTAACATTTTGTCACAAGCTCAGGCTTTAGCAAAACAATACTTTGGCAGATAATTTTATGGTTGATATCTTCATTACGACATTATTTTTCTGTTGTGCCAGCTTTGTATCATTAACTTTATTTAACCTGATTTGCACACTATCATTTATGAACTCTTGTAAGGAGACAAACAATATAAAATAGTTGTTGTATACATTAATCATCTATCATCCATTCATCATCTGTTATCTTCACACTCATAGCTTCCAATGATCAGTTGTGTAAAAACAGGCCGTTCTGGGACCATACTTTCTCTTTGAAATTTCCATTTTCCACATTAGTATATAATTTCTCTGCTCTTCAGTTTTTTAGGCTGTAAAATGATTGTACTTGGGGATAGATAGGATCCTTTCAGTGATAGAATTACATTATGTTTCTTACTCATTTTTCTTTCTCCACTGTCTGTTTCATCTGGACAAGGTATATTGTGCTTCCAAACTGACAACTATTCAAATCAGGTTATTCTGAATTCTCTTTCTGATTACGGATTGTGAACTGCTGGACACTCAGTATGCATCTGTTTTTGCCATTTGTGGTGCTCTTTAAAGTATCTGCTTTTAATTCTGAGCAATTTTACCTTCAAAATTTAACTGAAATTCTTTTACATTTGTTGAATAGTACTCCATTTCCCAAAGTGTGTTCTATGGGACCCTCACTATGTGAAATGTTAAGAAATATAGTGTGATAAAAACAACATCATCATCAACAACAAGACATGATCAGGGTTCTGAGATAAAAATTGTTGAGAAAGTAGTGCATTAAATGAAATAAAACTTTTGTGACAATCATAGTTACTTTTAAGGAAAGATAGTGTGCCTCTCACTGCTTCTTTCCACAGTGCTTCTGACCAGGGTTTTTGCAATGGAAGAGGAGTCATGCCTTATTGACAGTAGAAGAACTGTGTGGGAAAGCAGGATTCTGGAATAACTGGTGGGATAGCTGGTGATATGAAGTTTTCACATGACAATAAAGTAGCTTAGTGTAGTCAAAAAAAAAAAAAAAAAACTTTTGTAGGACTTCCCAGTGCCTTCAAAGGCTAATTTATATTGAGAATTTAAACGCTGTTAATTTATAAGCTATAAAGAAAAATAAAATGTATGTACTTATTTCTCAAATTATTTCAACATCCAGCCCTCTTTTGAAGACCACTGTAAAGGAAAAACATTCATTTTTGGAAATCCTTGTAAGTACGTCCACATACTTCTGCACACTTAAGTCAGTTTACGAGTCTTGAACCTGCTTTCTAAGATGGGTAGTGAACCTACTTTCTAAAATGGTATTCCCTGTCATTTCCAGAAGTCTGTTATTCCAGGAATGTTAGCCATGATTCAAAAAATAAAATCTAAAATTCATGAATATATTTTGTATAAATAGCTATTCATGCTCTACATACTTTTTTACTTTCCCAAAGTTCAAATACCCAGAAGAGATGAAAGCCACTGAATTTTTTTTCAAACTCTTGAAGTTTTCTGTATATAATTTCACAATCACCAGAGATGCCTGTATGTAATTTCACAGTCACCAGAGATGCACATCAGGTTTCTTTCAGATATTAGCTATTGTTCATCCTGTCATTCCGCAAAAATGGGGAGCAGCTGGCAAACTGTCAGATCTCAGGTGCCTACTATAGAAATTGCAATGACCAACTCCATGGGAATTTTCTGCCTGTTATGTGGGACCTCCAATGGTTCTGAGACTCTTTTTTTTCTTCTTTCTCTTTATTTACTCTCTTGCCTTGAGTAATTTACCAGCTTCTTGAAAGTGATTCTGATTCTCCAGAATTACAATTCCTTAGAATTCTCTCTCCTGCTCCTGTTTTTCTTCTCAATTACTTCCAACATCCTTCAAACTATTGAGAAATCAGAGTATAGGAAACAAGTTGTTGTTCCACAGCTTTCTTCCTGTGTAGGAGATCTGAGTTCCTGTCTCATATAACTGATGACTGCCTCAACCCCTCTCTTTCTAGTGATTTCATCTAATTTCACTTTGAAACATCTTCACACTTAACGATTTTCAAGTGTATTTCTGACCATCCTCTCTTTCCTGAACTCTAGACTCAAATACTCAACTGTAGCTGTTATTTCTAAGTTGAATACCTAGTGGCATCTCAAATTCAACACAAAGCAGAAATCTTATTTCTCCTTAAACTTGCTTCCTCACTGCCTTTTCTGTATCAATGATCAGCACCACCATTAGGCTAATTGCTCAGAAATCTAGGAGTCTTTCACAACTCTACTGTTCTCTTACTTCCCATCAACCTCTGATTCATCATTAAGACCTTCAGTTCTGACTCCAAATTAGATCCTGCAACTTTACATTTTTTAGTATCTAAACTTAACAACCAGAGTCATCCAAGGCATATATGTCTTTAGACTGGACAACTGCTAATATCCAACCTGGTGTCTTTGCTTTGACTCTTTTCTCTTATACACAGAGCCAGAGAGTGATTTTTTTAAGATGCTAATTAAATCTTATCATTCCCTGCTTTAAAATCTTCCAGTGGTTGGACAGTGCACTGAGAATAGGATGAAAACTCTTTACAATGGGCTTAAAAGACATTTGTGATCTGGCTTCAACCATGTCTCTGACCTCATCTCAGGTACTTGCCCCTCTTTTCCTGTGCCTTGAAAATGCTAAGTACATTCTTGTGTTAGTTCCTTTACACCAGCTGTTTCCTATGCCTAGTTCGTAATTCCCCCTTATCTTCCTAAAGGCCTTTTCTGTCATTCAGGTTTTGGCTCAAAGTCAAGCAAAACTAGCTTTTTGTAAGGCCTTGTAAACTGACCAGCAGACTTTTTTGTCTGGTACTAGAAAATTGTGGGAATATTGACTTTATTCAGACTTTAAAAGAAAATGAAATACATTTTCTGACATTAAAAAACAACAGAGAACCAAAAGATATAGCATTAAGAATAATTCCAGTCTTCTCCTTGTTGTTCCGTCACTAAATTATGTGCAACACGTTTGAGACCCCATGGACTGTAGCCCACCAGGCTCTTCTGTCCATGGGATTTCCCAGGCAAGAATACTGGAGTGAATTGCCATTTCTTTCTGTAGGGGATCTTCCTGACCTGGGGATAGAAGGTGTATCTCCTGCCTTGACAGGCAGATTTTTTTTACTGCTGAGCCACTGGGAAAGCCCATTCTTCTCCTAGCTTAGCTGAATCTGGTATATTAGGGAAATTGCTTCCACAGTGGCTCAAGTGGTAAAGAATTCACCGGCAATGCAGGAGACATGGGTTTAATCCCTGGATCAGGAAGATCCCCTGGATGAGGAAATGGCTAGTCACTCCAGTATTCTTGCCTGGAGAACCAGCGGACAGAGGAGCCTGGCAGGCTAAGTCCTTGGGGTCGCAAAGAGTCGGACCCCACAGGAGCATGTGATGGATGGATGGAGGGATGGATGGATAGATGAAGTGAACCACTTTTTAAGTAAGTAAACAGAAACTGCCAACACACATGTAGACCTTCTCACACCATCAAATCCAGAGACAAAAAAATTCAGGTCTCTTCTAGAGCAGTGAGTGACAATGCCTTTGAGGACATTCAGGTCTCCATTACTGACCCTGGGAAAGAGGCTTGAAGAGAAAATCACCTTGAAATGTCACGTCTTGGGTCAGAAACAGAGGTCAAGACATAAACAATGTAACAGTACAAAATAAAACATACATTATTAGTTTGCGTGTGTATGTTTGCGCATGCGTGGGTGCTTGTGCCATATAAGGGGAAGGACTAGGCTACATAATTTCTCTCTCCCAGGCTTCCCTGGTGGCGCAGTGGTAAAGAATTTGCCTGCAATGCAGGAGACTTGGGTTTGATCTCTGGATGGGGAAGATGCCCCGGAGAAGGAAATGACTACCCACTCCAGTATTCTTGCCTAGAGAATTCCAAGGATAGAGGAGACTGGCAGGCTACAGTCCATGAGGTTGCAAAGATTCGGACACGATTGAGCAACTAACATACTGCAAAATGAAAAACAAACAAACAAAAAAACCATTAAGTATTCCAAGATGGTGACAGCACATCACTGTGGCAGCTCCTTTCAAAGGTCGAGGCCCTGTGCATCTGCACCGTCACGCACCCTGTACAATGTGCGAAGCATGCCCTGGTGGGAGGAGAAGAGTAGAATTCATCTCCAAGCACCCTTCCCACCTCCCCACCCCGCCAAAACTACAGCAAAGGCAACAACAGGGAACAACTATCAAAACTAAAGCCGGTGGTGCCCAACCTAGATGGTAGCGGCGCTGGGAGGATCACTGCTATATATAAAGCTGACTTTACAGTGAAGGAACGGATTCTGAGGACCGCGGGGTAGAAGCTTCAGACACAAAGAATAAGGGTAAGGGACAGAGACTGCATCAGACCTTCCTCTTTTTTAAAAAATGTAGACAATGAATGCCTTCTCTTTGAAAAGAGAACTTAGTCTGAGTTTAGCAACTTATGTCTGGTGCCTTGGGAGCTGCGGTGGAATGTGTGGGCTTTGGTATCAGGGTGTGTCAGTGTCAAAAAAAAGTAAAGACAGGTTAAATATATTTCCGTGGATTGGGTTCCCACCCTCTTTGGCAACGAACCCAAGGGTTCCTGGAAGGACCTGGGATGTAAGTGGGTTTCCGAGGACCCTCTATTTTCATCCTCCCTCCGAAGGTAAGACCCACGGAGAAACGCAGGGCTTGGCATTCTTGAGTTTAGCACAAGCCACCTCTCGGGTGGAAGTGCGTCGTCCTCGGACACTTGGATGATGTGGCGAGGACTGTGGGGGCCGTGAAGCTCCTGGTCCCGGGCAGCGGGTTGTAGGAAGGGCGCTCCGTCCCGTCCGTCCGCAGTCGGGCAGCCGGGACAGCGAAGAGAGCGGGGTCCCGGACGGAGGGAGGGAAGGGTCGAACCATGCGCGCGGAGGCGGCCCCACGCCCTGCCGCTCAGTCCTGCCCGGGCCAGGGGAGGCCCAGGCCCCGGGAACCTCGGGCGCAGGGGGCGGCCACCGGGCACACTGCGGCCAGTGCGGCCGCGCGGCCTTATATGTAATGCCTGTGTAATATATGTCTAATATATACATATATAGCATATTGTCTAAGTATCTAAGTGTGTTTTGAAACATAATTTTGAAAGCCTAATTATCCGTGTATAGCCACCATATGTTAAAGTATTGTTTTATAATTTGCATTATAGGCTGCAAAATTGAGGCCTCATTATATATCTTATAATGAAAGAGAAACTCTGCTTTATGTTTTTTCTATAAATACACAGAACTAAAAACCTTTTCGTATCAGTGTATGCTGGTTGAACACTTTTCCCAAGGAAATATTTGAGTAAGCCTTCCAAACTTTGGGCTGGGAGAATTGGACAATTGGCTGTTTTGACAAATATATGAATTACTTTAGATCTTTAGATCCAGGATAAAATAAATTGGAAAGACTTTTCTGTGACAGCTATAGTCTCTGTATGTGAGATAGAAGGTTAGAGGTGGAGCTGGAAAACTATTAGTACTTTATGAATTTGTTGCTCTGTATCACCAAACTCCTGTCATAACCATTAAGGAAGATTTGAAACTTTATTTTGCCAATTATTTTTACTCTTTTGTGAGATGATTGTATGTAGGTCTTCACTATTTATTAATGCTGCTGCTGCTGCTAAGTCACTTCAGTCGTGTCCGACTCTGCGCAACCCCATAGACGGCAACCCACCAGGCTCCCCCATCCCTGAGATTCTCCAGCCAAGAACACTGGAGTGGGTTGCCATTTCCTTCTCCAATGCAGGAAAGTGAAAAGTGAAAGTGAAGTTGCTCAGTCGTGTCCGGCCCTCCATGACCCCATGGACTGCAGGCTACCAGGCTTCCCCATCCATGGGATTTTCCAGGCAGGAATACTTGAGTGGGGTGCCATTGCCTTCTCCAGGATGCCTTTTAATGACCTTACTAGACAAATCAAAATCCTATAAATGTATGGTTGTCACTTATCTAAGATTACTTTGAAGAGTAAAGATAATATGTGTAGAGGATTAAATATACTGCCAGTATATAGGTGACTAATAAATAGTGTTACAGATATGTGAGGCTTTATAGACTAGCATACTGTTTTATTAGCGAAAGAAATGTATACTCTGTTGTCTTATTCTTATCTCAATATAAAATTAAAATTGTATCAAAAAGCAATATGGCCGTAAGGCCAAGGTAACATTTTTTTCCCTTGCCCTCTACAATAGGGCAAATGTTATGAGTAGTTGCATTTTGATACTGCCTCTCAATTTTCAACCTCTCAAAATTTGTCAAGGAGCAATTTGATTATTGTCAAATGAAAAACACAAATGTTGATAAAGATCATTATATTGCTTTTTATTACTTTTGACAAGTTGATTTAATTCCTTTTCAATTGCAAGTGGAATTCCAATGATATCTTGTTTGATAAGCAAAATAAAACAGGTAATGGTACCCCATTTGACAGTATAATGATTCTCAGATCTGGTCCTCAAGATAAATAAAAAGTTATTTTGCAAATTAATCATTGATGTGAGGAAGAACACACTTGGAAATGGCTTACAGAGATCACATTTTGTTGTCATGCTAGCATCTAGAGCTAGTTTGCTAAACTGTTGCATCTGATGAATAACTGATAATAACATAGTTGTGCACATGCAGAAGTGTTAGACTGGGGCTAGAGGCGATTTTACTGGGGAACAGTTAAGATAGAAGTTTGGCTAAGCCAGTCACAAGTCTTTCTCCAGATATTTTCACCAGCTACTACCTGTCTCTTATACACATCTGATCCTCATCCCCTCGCCCTTCCCCCCGCGCGGGGACTTTTCCGGAAAGTTTTTATTTTCCGCTTCGACTCTTGAAGAAAGAAGCTCCCGGCTCGGCGGCCGCAAAACTTTTCAGCCGCCGGGCCCCGCGGCCCTCGGCGCGCCCGGCCGAGCGATGAGCGCCCCTCCGGTCCTGCGGCCGCCCAGCCCGCTGCTGCCCGTGGCGGCGGCAGCAGCCGCGGCGGCGGCCGCGCTGGTCCCCGGGTCCGGGCCGGGGCCCGCGCCGTTCCTGAACCCCGTCGCGGCCCCGGCCGGGGGCATCTCCTTCCATCTGCAGATCGGCCTGAGCCGCGAGCCGGTGCTGCTGCTGCAGGACTCGTCCGGGGACTACAGCCTGGCGCACGTCCGCGAGATGGCTTGCTCTATCGTCGACCAGAAGGTAAGGCGCCGCGCGACTCTGAGCCCGGCGCCTCCCCGCCGCGCTGGGGCACTGCCCTCCGGCCGCCCCTCGCCGCGCCAACTTTCCGGCTCCGGGGGCTCGGCCGGCAGCCAGCCTAGCCGGCGCTCTGGAAGGGTCCGACACCGGCCGTGGTTGGACGCCGGCATCCGAGGCTCTGCACTTCGTGTTGTTCAGTTCCCCCCTTGCCCCAACCTCTTCCTATTCCCGATTTCTCTCCAGTCTGCATCCTTCTCCCCCAATTCTATCCCTTTCAGGACATTTCCAGGTATCTTCTATTTTCTGGTCGCACCTCTCCCTCTCACTAAAGACTTCTCGGCTCTCCCCTCTTCTCTCTGGACCAGCACATTCCTGGCGCCGAAATCCTCCTTCCTGCACTAGAGTTTCCCTGGGGACACGCTCAGCACGATTTCAGCACCACTCCCTTCCCCTTCAGGCCCCTCTCCCAGCTCAGATTGATGCTGAAGAGTTCCTGGAATGATCTAGAGAGGAGGAATTTCTCACCTGTCAAATAAGCTTTTAAGAGAGAATGATTGACTCGGCCAGCTGTGAAAACAAATGACCAGACCACAGCTCCCCACCTCCTTGTGGTCTTCTATTCCCAACTCTGTGAACATGGGCGCAGTTTTTTCAATGATAAATCTGAGAGTTGGAGCCTTCTGGATTTTGATTCCCAGGGCACTGATGGTGGAGCCAGGACACAGGCATGTGAATGGGAGGGGTCCTGTGCAGGAGCACCAGGCTGGCTGTGCCCCTAAGTTTGAGGCTGTGGGACTTTGGACAGCGGCCACCAAAGGCAGGGTGGAAAAGGGGCCATTATCCTGGACCATGCCGCCCAGGGAGGAGACCTAGCCCGCCTATCGCTGTTTATAGTGCGATTCTGAATTTCAGGTTGTTTCTGTGGCGGTCCAGAGGGGAGTTGCATGGAAGGGGGTGATAAGAGTGTAAAGGAAAGGGGGCCGTGGCGCCAGTCTTCTTAGTGTAAACAGCAAGGGCTTCTGGGTGGAGACAGAGCTCTCTAAAGGTGCTGAATTTCAACCCTGAAGGACTGACTGGTACTTGCCTTATAAAGGTCCCTTGAATAATCATGAAAGCTTTCTTTAAACTGTTTGGAACAGAATTTGCTAAACCTGTGTGTTGTGAATTGTAGCACTGAGCACAGAAATATTAGGAAAAATCCCTAGGGAGAAATCACTAGTCTAAAAGTTGTAAAAGTTTCGGAGGCCAGACTGAGTTAACAGTGAGTGTCAGAAGTTTTTGTTTATTGAACGGAGTGACATTTTATAATACGTGTGACTCTTAGTTTTTTGCATCTTCCACGTAAATGGCATATACAGCCTAATTCTGTTTTAAGTCATATTATATGCCTTCTCCTCATCAATACTGTTGGAGAAGGCAATGGCAGCCCCTCCAGTACTCTTGCCTGGAGAATCCCAGGGACCGTGGAGCCTGGTGGGCTGCCGTCTATGGGGTCGCACAGAGTCGGACACGGCTGAAGCAACTTGGCAGCAGCAGCAGCATCAATACTGTGAAGTGTCTGTTGCAGGTTAACAGGAGCCTTCTCCTGGGCACTGAAAGCCTTCCCTTAATGGAAGTTGCATTCTACAACAATTTCCATTGGAGTGCAAGCCAGTTAATTAAAGGACAATACTGAATAAGCACATAAAGAACCTAAGATAAAGTTTCTTAAAGAGCTAATGTGATTGTATAGAATTTTAGCTGAAAGTAAGTGAGTTACAGATAATATTCATTGGGTCAAATTAATATGGACAGACTATCTTTGAACAGTTTTAAAGGGCGTGCCTGTGCACACACCCGCACGCGCGCACACACACGCACACATGCATATAGCCACACCTTGATGGAATTTAGAATGAGGAGAAATATGTATGTTTCAAGAGGTTTGAGACTAGAAATTGAATGAAGAGTGAATTCTTATCTCTGTAACTACCAAGAGGAATGCTTTGTGGAGGGGATGATATGTGTTCAGGAGAGCAGCAGAAAGCACCTATGGAATACAGAGGACATGAGGATAGTGACTAGAATATTTAGAGAAAGTAAAATTATGAAAAGGCTTTTCAGTTAAGATGAACTCAAATTACTAGGAGTCTCTGTATCTTCTACATAGAGACATCAAATCAAGGACAGCTGAAAGATGGATTTGCTTTGTAGAATATGTTTTAGAAGGCCGAAAATTTAATGGCAGAAGGAAAACTGGAGTTCATGAGCTAATAGAATCCTGAGCCAAAGCTCTGGAGGAGAGACCTGGAGAAACACTGGCAAAGGGAAATCACCAGTCCTAGAGACTGATTTACAAGGGGAACCCCTTCTTTTCTATTTATTCTAGTAGTTCTGTCTCTAAGAGTTTGAGAGTTTGTTTGGGATAGCCAAATAAAGGTCTCACTTACACTATTTTTTTTTGCAGGGGGGAATGTTGTGGCAAAGAGAGAGATTTAGAGATGTGTGTGGATTTGAGAGTTATTTGTATACAGGATACTGTAATTAGGTGTTTACGTGATAGGAAAAATTTTCACCTGTTTTCTGTCATCTATCTTGAGATACAATTATACCTTGATTAAGAGGGCTGAGTATCCATCACAGGATAGCAGGAACAGCAGAAATGGAGGAGGAGGTCAGTGTGGAGTCAAGGAAATGGGAAGAATTTCTTTGTCCCTTATTTCAGATTCTCTTGAATTACTTTATCAGGATACTAACTCAGAGAGATAGGATGACAGGAGAGAAAAAGAAAGGTAGGAAGGGAGAGAAATGAATGTTTTAGGACAGGGCTGGGATTTAGAAGTCATTTACAATTTCCTGTGTAGAATGGAGCCCTGTAGAGTTCTCAGCAGATTTCTGTAGATTTTCTGAGCCCTCCACATTCATTGCGTTGTAACATGTTAAGAAGGTTTTCACGTGATAGCTTTGAGAGTTTCCTAAATACGAACAGAGATCAGACTATCTTAAATCTTTGGAAGTATCAGCTGACAGTTTAGTTTCTATCAGCAACATTCATGGGACATTTTCCATGGGATGAACGACTGTGGAATGAGCTAAATAAGAGAGGTCCGTCTCTGAGAAATAGTATTTTAAGTTATTGTTGCTATTACTTAGAATTCATGGTTTTTCGTTAATCATGTAGGTTTGCTAAGTGGCAGATCTATGATTATGCTTGAAAATTTATGATGTTAATTGAGCAAAAATATTCTGATTTTAAGATGAATGTACCCTAAGTACTGAATTATATAGCTAAAGAATTAAAAAATATATTTTTTAACATTTAATATAGTTTTTATATTATATTGGAGCATAGTTAATTTACAGTGTGTTTCAGGTATACAGCAAAGTGATTCAGTTGATTTTTAAAAAATATTTTAGTTTAGGTGAAAAATCTAAAGTGTTGCATACATCTTGGTATGTAACACTTTATGAATATAGAGACAGTATATTTGGGGAAATATTAGTTTAATGTTTTCTCTATATTATGCTTATTTCTTTACTTTGCAAGCATGTAAGCTTGAAGGCTGGTTGTATATGAAGATATATATCATGTTAGATAGTATTTATGACTATTATTTTCTGGAGGGTAAAAAAATAGTTACAATAATTGACTTCATTTTGAAACATTGTTACCTTCTACTATCAAAAGAACCTTGAATATGAGCATCTATGTGGACACACACACACTTTCTAAAAACAAGCAGTATTAATTTAGGGATGTGGAATGCAGTTAATAGGACTATCCATTCATTTTGCCTGTTATCTTACTAGATAGACAGCTCATATTTCCCTTTTGAATTTACTTAAATGAAGTAATAGCATCTCTAAGGCTCCTGGCATATTTTTGCTTTGCATAGTCATTTTTCTGACCAAGGAAACTAAGAAGTGAAATTTTAGGGAAGATAGCTCATTAAAGGTAAAACAAAGGATAGTGCCTTAGTTTGAGAGCAGCTGTGCTCTGTTTATAGTTGTTTTGCTTTCTTAATTACAAATTGTTTTCTTAACACTTGTAGTGTCACTTTAATTTTTATTGTTAATTTTAGCTATGCTACTACTACACAGATTGAAGAAACTGGGAGTGACTAGCTGTTTGACCAGGTCAGCACACATAGACCAACAAAATCCTTTTAAGCAAATAGATGTTTGTAGGTTTGTATATTTTTATTCAGAATTTACATTTATCATCACTGTATTGTCATCATTTACTTTGTCATCATTTACAGTGTCATCATTGTCATCATTGACAATTTACAGTTGTCATCATTTCTGTTATTTCTGATTTAATGATGAAGTATAGAATGTGACAGTTCATTAAGTGATTCTTAAAGTAATATAATGCTTTAATACGGTGTATTTAAAATTTTCAAGTTTAGTTTACAATAAGAGTATATTTTGATATATATGTAATGCCTGTGTAATATATGTCTAATATATACATATATAGCATATTGTCTAAGTATCTAAGTGTGTTTTGAAACATAATTTTGAAAGCCTAATTATCCGTGTATAGCCACCATATGTTAAAGTATTGTTTTATAATTTGCATTATAGGCTGCAAAATTGAGGCCTCATTATATATCTTATAATGAAAGAGAAACTCTGCTTTATGTTTTTTCTATAAATACACAGAACTAAAAACCTTTTCGTATCAGTGTATGCTGGTTGAACACTTTTCCCAAGGAAATATTTGAGTAAGCCTTCCAAACTTTGGGCTGGGAGAATTGGACAATTGGCTGTTTTGACAAATATATGAATTACTTTAGATCTTTAGATCCAGGATAAAATAAATTGGAAAGACTTTTCTGTGACAGCTATAGTCTCTGTATGTGAGATAGAAGGTTAGAGGTGGAGCTGGAAAACTATTAGTACTTTATGAATTTGTTGCTCTGTATCACCAAACTCCTGTCATAACCATTAAGGAAGATTTGAAACTTTATTTTGCCAATTATTTTTACTCTTTTGTGAGATGATTGTATGTAGGTCTTCACTATTTATTAATGCTGCTGCTGCTGCTAAGTCACTTCAGTCGTGTCCGACTCTGCGCAACCCCATAGACGGCAACCCACCAGGCTCCCCCATCCCTGAGATTCTCCAGCCAAGAACACTGGAGTGGGTTGCCATTTCCTTCTCCAATGCAGGAAAGTGAAAAGTGAAAGTGAAGTTGCTCAGTCGTGTCCGGCCCTCCATGACCCCATGGACTGCAGGCTACCAGGCTTCCCCATCCATGGGATTTTCCAGGCAGGAATACTTGAGTGGGGTGCCATTGCCTTCTCCAGGATGCCTTTTAATGACCTTACTAGACAAATCAAAATCCTATAAATGTATGGTTGTCACTTATCTAAGATTACTTTGAAGAGTAAAGATAATATGTGTAGAGGATTAAATATACTGCCAGTATATAGGTGACTAATAAATAGTGTTACAGATATGTGAGGCTTTATAGACTAGCATACTGTTTTATTAGCGAAAGAAATGTATACTCTGTTGTCTTATTCTTATCTCAATATAAAATTAAAATTGTATCAAAAAGCAATATGGCCGTAAGGCCAAGGTAACATTTTTTTCCCTTGCCCTCTACAATAGGGCAAATGTTATGAGTAGTTGCATTTTGATACTGCCTCTCAATTTTCAACCTCTCAAAATTTGTCAAGGAGCAATTTGATTATTGTCAAATGAAAAACACAAATGTTGATAAAGATCATTATATTGCTTTTTATTACTTTTGACAAGTTGATTTAATTCCTTTTCAATTGCAAGTGGAATTCCAATGATATCTTGTTTGATAAGCAAAATAAAACAGGTAATGGTACCCCATTTGACAGTATAATGATTCTCAGATCTGGTCCTCAAGATAAATAAAAAGTTATTTTGCAAATTAATCATTGATGTGAGGAAGAACACACTTGGAAATGGCTTACAGAGATCACATTTTGTTGTCATGCTAGCATCTAGAGCTAGTTTGCTAAACTGTTGCATCTGATGAATAACTGATAATAACATAGTTGTGCACATGCAGAAGTGTTAGACTGGGGCTAGAGGCGATTTTACTGGGGAACAGTTAAGATAGAAGTTTGGCTAAGCCAGTCACAAGTCTTTCTCCAGATATTTTCACCAGCTACTACTTACCACTTATGGAAGTTCATGCTCCATTATAAAACTTCCAGACAACAATAATCAGTAATTGTTCATCCTTTGAAGAAAAAAAGTGGAATGCATAATTATATGAAACCTATATATTTGTGTGTATTACACTGGAATCATTGAATCAGTTCTCAGTTCAGTTTAGTTGCTCAGTCGTGTCCAACTCTTTGCGGCCTCATGAACCTCAGCACACCAGGCCTCCCTGACTATCACCAACTCCCCGAGTTCACCCAAACTCATGTCCATTGAGTTGGTGATGCCATCCAACCATCTCATCCTCTGTCGTCCCCTTCTCCTCCTGACCTCAATCTTCACAGCATCAGGGTCTTTTCAAATGAGCCAGCTCTTTGCATCAGGTGGCCAAAGTATTGGAGTTTCAACATCAGTCCTTCCAATGAACACCCAGGACTGATCTCCTTTAGAATGGACTGGTTGGATCTCCTTGCAGTCCAAGGGACTCTCAAGAGTCTTCTCCAACACCACAGTTCAAAAGCATCCATTCTTCGGTGCTCAGCTTTCTGTATAGTCCAACTCTCACGTACATACGTGACTACTGGAAAAACCATAGCCTTGACTAAGATGGACCTTTGTTGACAAAGGTCTCTGCTTTTTAATATGCTGTCTAGGTTGGTCATAACTTTCCTTCCAAGGAGGAAGCATCTTTTAATTTCATGGCTGCAATCACCATCTGCAGTGATTTTGTAGCCCCCCCCAAAAATAAAGTCTGACACTATTTCCACTGTTTCCCCATCTATATCCCATGAAGTGATGGGACCAGATGCCATGATCTTAGTTTTCTGAATGTTGAGCTTTAAGCCAACTTTTTCACTCTCCTCTTTCATTTTCATCAAGAGGCTCTTTAGTTCTTCTTCACTTTCTGCCATAAGGGTGGTGTCGTATGCGTATCTGAGGTGATGGATATTTCTCCCGGCAATTTTGATTCCAGCTTGTGCTTCTTCCAGCCCAGCGTTTCTCATGATGTACTCTGCATATAAGTTAAATAAGCAAGGTGACAATATACAGCCTTGACATACTCCTTTTCCTAATAAGTTCTCAAGCTGTAGTGAAAGACTAATATAATCATCAAGATAGTAGGGCTGGACTCAGATTGGATTAGAAGTGAATAAAATTCAGTTCCATTGGAGTTGATCATAACATAAAGGTTCTTTTTAAAAATATATTTGCTTGCATTGTTTTTGTGTACTGAAAAGAGCTAATGCTTTTGACTTCGGATAGTCACCTCAGTTCATCTGTAAGATCTAAGCCCGAATGTAGAAATAAAGGTTAAAAATATAGGATGCTTTTAAAGATAGTTCTCATCTTTTAATGTCCCCAGTGTCTCTATTCTAGAGAGGTTTTGAAAATAAGATTTACGTTTCTTAAGTCTTTCCTTGAGGCCGAAATATGTTAGAACAACATACAACAAAAAGAAAAAGTGCATCAATTTTTTCTTTCTTTTCGTAGAACTTAGATACAGAGAAAATGGTTGTTTTGCTCACAGATATTAAAAGTTCTTTTCCATCTACAAGAATATGTGAAATTTCCCCCAGGAATTCCTCTGATACTGTCAACCAAATATTTTTTTCCCATTAAAAACCAATAATGACAGCACCACTTGAAGTTATTTGGCAACAGAAAAACCCACATTATGCTGTTTCTTATTTGTCTTTCTAGTCTCACAGAAAACAGATAAATAAATAAAGCCTTTAATTGCATGGCCACTGTGGCCATTTGGCCAGTGTTTTACAATTTATATACATAAAAAGGTGAGAATTGGTATAAGAATACTACATATTGAGACACAGTTATGCCTGTCCAAATTTATAATTTCCTATATAGAAATTTCTTCCAAAGTTTCAAAAAGACTCTATTAGACTAAAGCTAGGTAGTTGATACAGCAACTAAGCAATGTTGGCAAATATGAAGATTAGATTTTTAAATATGCAATCATGCACAGATTTTGTTCAACTTATTTTAATGAAAAGGAAAAAAAGTTATGTACTTTTCATTGCTTCACTGGTTCATTGGCTTTTATTCTCTCTAGGTCACTGATTGTTGAGGAATTTGTTGAATTTACTGCTTGCATTTAGGCACAATTTCAAAAATGTCTGAATTCCTTGCTCTCTAATTGTCAGCAGTTGTTTTTTTTTTTTTTTTTTCACATACATGTCATGAAATGAATGAAAAATATGAATATGATCATGAAAATATGAGCCACAAGCCACTGTGGTTTTCACCGTTGTTAAAAGCAGGGAGGAATTGCGGGAATGGCTGTGATGGCATTGAATCCAGGGTGACAGCAGATTCAAGTAGGTTACCAACAGTGAGGCCTGTGGGATTTTGAGACTCGTGGCACCTGAGGGCAGCGGAGGAGCGGCAGCACAGCCCTGACCTCTTGGATTCAGTCAGCAGGAGCGGTCCCATCAGGGAAAGCAGTTGGGAGAGGTCTGGAAGTGGCTTTTTACAAGCAGATAGTCCGCTTGGGAAGGTTTCACAATGTCACAGATGAGGGGTTCAGTTAGCAGCTCCGTGAGGACTTGACTGTGAGAGTTTCAGGAAGGGTTCTGCTCATGGTAACCGAGGCCCACGAAAGGGAGCCTCCAGGAGCCACACCTTCCTGGCATGGACTCTGTGTGCCTGTCTATCTTAGCTTCTTGGCATTTGCCGTGTCTGATTTTCACAGTAGCTCTTTTTGATAGTCATTTTCTCTCCATTTTAAGGTTGAAGGAGCTGAATAAGGGTCAGAGAGGTTAAATCATTTACTACTCCAGTCATGTAACTATTAAGTAAAAAGCAAAAGCACTCAATTCCTTTTTCCCATCACTGTAGGTAATCCTAAGAACAGGGAGAGCTGGAATGGCCATAGGTCTATACAGAGTCTGAAATCACCAAATTGAGAGGGAGGGGAATGTTAAACTCCCTTACATTAAACTCCCTACTTAAAAACACTTCAGCTTTGACAGTGTGATATTATTTCTGTTAGTTTAAATTATTTCTTAGTCTAGAAGACTTGCTTATTTTGGTTCACATCCCAGTTAGTGGTCAGGTCAGCTGAGATTCTAACTGCTTTGGGGGATACCACGGCATGTCCCCCATCTTATCAGTGGCATGATACTCATAAGGGACATGAAATATGGACTCTCATTGGGGATATTAGGGCCTTTAGAGATACATGATTGCCTGAAGTAGTGATATTTTAGAAACATGGATTACCCTTGAGGAGTCATATAAACTGCAGTGTATCTACTTGTTATTTATATATTTATTTATTTAAATAAATATCTACGTAGCAGAATCTGGTTTGGTATTTGCTTTCATTGTACTCCGGTAAGAAGATGTAAGGATAGCCAATCCTCACCCATCTTTATAAATTTCCAGACACCACTGTTGTTTATGCAGAGAAGTTAATTATCCTGTGTGATTAAATTTCCTGGGTTGGTTCACAGCACTTCCTTCCTAGGAAATGTGGACATGGAGGTGTTTTGGAAGAAGCGATTATGGTAAGAATATGTATTGGTCAAGTGTGGCTCAAGACCAGTGGATGTAAAGAATCTTAGCTACCTATGCAAATCAATGAATCATTTCTTTCTTCTTAAATAGGACATTGATTATGAGAAGATTCTGAGAAAATAGTTAAGGGTCTTAAGAAAAGCAACCCTGTCAGTGGTTGCTTTTCATTTGAGAAGTATGTGGATTGACTGTGTGCATATGCTAAGGATTCTGGTTTGCAAGTATGTTTCCTCTTTTCTATAAATTTAATGTATTTGTCTATTTTTGGCCACTTATGAATTAGCCTACCATAAGGTAAACTCTCACTTACACATAATCAATTGCAGGCCACATGGAAGTTTTCATTTCCACTTTAGTAGTGCTAACCAATCTGGGTTGTGAATTGCTCCTTTGCATTGTCTGTGTACAGGGCTAAGGCCAGCACTTCCTGTGTAGACTAATTGTACTGTCTTTAGGCTTTACAGAAATGTAATTGCTTGTATAAGTGGACATGATTTGATTTAAAGTATGACATAACTCAGTTTTATCCTAAGGGTTCCTGCCCTGAATGACTGTTGGGAAGCATATAGGAAAGTAGTTATATTCAGCCCTGATGGCTTGGAAATGAACCTGAAATATTGCCTGTCTTTGATATATTTGGAACTTTGCAGCTTTAGTATAACGGACAAGTTCCTAGGGAATTCTCTTTTGATATTACTCACTGGTGATCTCTTGGCTGACAAGAAGGCAAAGACCTATCTGGCTGTAGTAGAAATCTGAATTTACTAGATGTTTCCTAGTGTAGTACTATGCCTGTAAGCCTTATCTTGAGATAACCCATCTTGAATTAGGAGAACATAGCATCAGTTGTGCAGAAGGCAATGGCAACCCACTCCAGTACTCTTGCCTCGAGAATCCCACGGATGGAGGAGCCTGGTAGGCTATAGTCCATGGGATCGCTAAGAGTCGGATACGACTGAGGGACTTCACTTTCACTTTTCACTTTCATGCTTTGGAGAAGGAAACCACTCCAGTGTTCTTGCCTAGAGAATCCCAGGGACAGAGGAGCCTGTTGGGCTGCCGTCTGTGGGGTTGCACAGAGTTGGACATGACTGATGCGACTTAGCAGCAGCAGCAGCATCAGTTGCTGTTCAAGGAGTAGTAAAGTGAATTGTTCATGCCTAACTCTTCTCTACCAATGATCAATACTGAGAAAAAATTACTTAGGTTCAGAGTAGTTTCTTGACAGGAAGGTTCTTTGCCCTTCCCTTTGACACATGCTAAGTCCATCTGCTACTGTGGCACCTGTTGTCACCTGGGATGTAGGTTTTTAGAGTATTTGAAGAAATCCAACAGCTTGCATAGATTTGCAAAGAATGAAAGACTGGATCTTGCATGGTCTTAGCTTTTATTCAATTCTCTGGGAAAAATATGGAGCAAAAGTGAACATACAATAAGAATGGAATAATTTAATTGAGTGGAGTTACATAGAGTGACCAGATGCCCACTTACCTGGGACAGTCCCAGTTGTGTCTGTTGTCCTGGAAATCCTTTAAATTGTATGTTTACTGATAAAAACGGTAGAGTTTTAAGTTAAAAACAAGCAACAAGCAAAAACAGAAAGAAAACCTTACTTAGGACAGACATTGTGTTGCCTTTTGGCCAAATGTCCTTGTATGTTTAAAAATAAAAGCAAAACTTCCATGTCAAATCTATTTCATGGAGTCTTCAGATTATATGTATTAACTATGTCACTTTGAGTAACTATTCTAAGTGGATTCTTGGGCTAAAAACAAAAACCTTACTTTGATTAGACTACTATCCCCTTTGATCAAAAGTTTCTGTATAACTTTAAGATATAGCCAATATTTAGAATTGATTTCATAAACCAGTTAATTAGATCTGACTTTGAATATAGTATCTAAAATAATTTGCACTTTATTTTTCCAACCAATCAGTGTAAATCAAGGTGCTGTGATACTTACGTATGTGTTTTTGTCTCAAACAGCAAATAATTTTACTTATTTTGGTGATTCATGCTGCCTTTGTTAATTCAAGTAAGTAAACAGAAAGGCCTGCCTTGAAGCTCCAGTACCCTTGGCAACCATCACAAAGGCAGAATACTCTGAGTTACATGCAGAGGGATAACATTATCATAGTTTCACGTTGTACTATCTTTTATTCTCTGGTCTGCAGAAAGTATAATGTGGTTAGCAGAAAGGAGAGAAATTGCACATCAATATCCTTGATTACTTAGAAAACTTGTCTTATATTTAAAAAACAAGTAGGCAAATAAGGGAGATAATTTTTTGGAAATCGTTTTGTTCCATGATAATAATATGTAGGTTATCGCTCATATTTTCTTAAGATATTCACAGGTATAGCCTGGAAGAAGCAAATATATGAGGTATACCTAGTCCTCTATGCTTGACTTCTGTTGATGATTATACTGTTGAAGTAATAGTAAGAATTTTAGGTTCAGAAATTACAGTGTTGAAAATAATGCAAGTAAATGGGATCTAAAGCCATTTGAAAAGAAATTTGATTTTGTGTGATTTCTGTTGAGAATTTTCCACGCACGAACTGTTATAATTTTATACTTCAATTAAATAATTGTTTTTCTTTTATTTTGAAACCTATGTTTTCCTTTTATTTTGAAAATTATAGAATTGCCACATATAATGGCTGACTAGTGATCCTCAAAGATGTCCACATCTTAATTCATGGAACCTGCAAATGATACGGCAGAGGGACTTCACAGATGTTGGCTGAGTATTTTGAGGTCAGGAGAATATCCTGGATTCTCTGAAGCAATATTAAGAATTTTATATGGGTGGCCAGTCCCATCGTGTAAACCCTTAAAAGTGGTGAGTTTTCTAGGATAGGTCAGACGGATGAGACTGAGAAGCAGGAAGGATTACAAGCCTAAGAAGGACTGGATTCCTGTTGCTGACTTTGCAGTTGGAGGAAATGGGCTGGGAAACAGGCAATGCTGGGGTCGTTATGAGGGGAAAACAGGAGGAGACCAAGCATAACAATAGGAAGCGATGTGACAGCAGAAACTGGGGTGGGGGTATTTGGAGAACCTTGAGCCAGGCCTTAACGGTTGAAGCTGGAAGCTGGAAAAGACAGGAAAAATGATTCTCCCCTACAACCTCTAGAAGAACCACACATTGACTTTAACTCTGTGAAATTGACTTTGGACTCCAGAACTCTGAGAGGATAAATTTGTGTTTTTCAAAGTTGCTAAGTTTGTGGTAGTTTATTACAGAAGTAACAGGATACTAATTAACAGCCGAAAAGGTGAGAAATTCAGGTAAATTACAAAATGAAAGTTTTCATTCTATAAATGAATATGCTCATCATAACTCATATATTGTTCTTTTCTCTTTTCATATGGTACTTTCTATGTGAAGTTTTAAATATAAAATGTTCAGGGCCTTGGGGATAATTTTTGTGTGAAGGCTATTCAGATATTTACGTTGGTTTTAGAATTTAGTTTTCAAGTTTTTAAAGTTATAGATTCAGGGAGTGGATTGCCATTTCCTTCTCCAGGGGATCTTCCCGACCCAGGGATTGAACCCAGGTCTCCCGCATTAGAGGCAGACACTTTAACCTCTGAGCCACCAGGGAAGTCCCTTAATCTTTCTAGTGCAGCTTATATTTTAAATTTTTACCCTAGGAGACAGTCACATATAAGAATCTTTGAAGAATTAATATCCTTTGCAAATCCAATTATTTAGATACTTTCAAACATTTTATGTATTTGATTTCCTTTAAATAATGCAATCTCCTGGTTGATAAACCTTTATATCTTCTTAAGTAATTTTTACACATTTGATAAATGAAACTTATAAATATGCAAATATGGTAAAATTTAAGTTCTTAAGTATTCCGTTGCCATATACATAAGCCAAAATTAAAATTAATTGCCTAATTATATTTACATAATATATAAGAAAAAATATTAATAAAAGCATTAATATGATGTTTTTGACTCTCTTAAACTTTCCTCTAATTACAAATATTCCCATTTTGAAAGATCTTTTTCTACCTGTGAAATAATTATGTGATTTCACACAGTTTGTAGAGTTCCCTCTCCATGTAAATTCTACAGTTGTCTTCTCTTAGTTAAGTTTGCATAAATGCCGGTGCTTTTAGCTGGGACAGAAAGTAGATTCTTGTTGGAAGTTTAGGTCAGTTCCATGGAATCTTGTTTCAGTTCCATTACTTCAGGAGGTAATCATGTCCCCCACATCCCTGAATCCAGTTTATTTATTATTTCTGTGTGCTGAAAAGTCTCTAGTTCCTATCCAGATTGATCATTTGATTGGATTTTTAATTACTTTAGCTCCTAAGATAAACGAAACCCTTTTCTATCTACACTAAAGAATTTTGAACCTGATAGGATAACTGCTTTTTCATACTTAAACATTTTTAAGGTTCTTAAGAAAATAGTCCTTAGAGATATTAAATGTGTGATTGAACGTTGGCCCTCTCTCAGGACTCTTCCTGACCACGTAGTCACAGCTCATAAGATGATTCTTCTAACTTGGTATCTTTCCATATAAATAAAAAAACACTCTAGGGCACCAATATCTAATATCTGAATACAATTTGTATATGGATTTAACATAATATGTTCAACTTGTCAACTGTTCTTGGATATTTAAGATTCTATCAATTTTTTTAAATGTCTTTAGGCATATAGTATGGCAGACTTTTCCCCAGTTACATATATAACACTTATGTTTGAACTTGTCTGTTAAAATTCCTAAGATTAATAGTCTTTAATATTTTAGTATTGTCTGTTAATATTGCTAATATTAATATTTATAGTTTTTATTTTAGAATTATAGTGGTTCTTTGCTTTCTTCAGTTTGAAAATTACAAACACATATGGTTTGGGGCTTTTGCTCTGTTTTAAAAGAGAAAGATTCAGAATAAACTGTTACATTTAATAGCCAGTGCTTAAATCCATCAGTGGGTAGACTGTGTATGGAATATATCTAGCAAATTCACAATGAGCGAATAATAAAATTGAAAAGGAAACAACACTTTCCATTTTCCAGCTTTCTTTTATAACAACTGGCCTGTTATTTTCTCTATATCTAAATTCATTTTAATCTTTTAAAAAGTTGTTTGAAAAATATACATTCCTATAAATATTTAGGAAAATTCCATAGGATAATTTCTTAAAATTTCACCCTCGCTTGCTATTACCGTTCTCTGTAATGTTCTTTAGGTACCTGAAATACAAAAAGAGATTCTTAAAGACATAAATGTGAAGTCATCTTTGACATGTCCATCTTCTCCAAAAGTCCTTTCCTTTGCGAAAGAAACATTTGTATGGTTTATTCAATACTGTAGAGCTGTCTTTGATAATTTAAAATATCTTTTGATTGATAAAACTTTGATTTACACACAAAGGCTCAGGAAATCTTTATTTAGTAAATTGAATAAGATTAAGAAAATCACGTGAGAGTGTAACAGGCAACCATCTTTATCTGTTTTTCTTCTGTTATATCCCAGAAATCTAGAACATTGTATTGCGCTGAATGATTTAAACTAATGATTTATCCCATTATGGTAAAGTTTCTAGAAGCAGAACCATGTGTGGTCAGGCTTTATGCAAATTAAGTCTTTAGTTATACTAGGCTGTTTGCTTCAGAGAAGGCAATGGCACCCCACTCCAGTACTCTTGCCTGGAAAATCCCATGGATGGAGGAGCTTGGTAGGCTGCAGTCCATGGGGTTGCTAAGTCAGACTCAACTGAGAGATTTCACTTTCACTTTTCACTTTCATGCATTGGAGAAGGAAATGGCAACCCACTCCAGTGTTCTTGCCTGGAGAATCCCAGGGACGGGGGAGCCTGGTGGGCTGCCGTCTATGGGGTCGCACAGAGTCGGACACGACTGAAGCGACTTAGCAGCAGCAGTCTATTTGCTTTCTAGGAAATCCTCATTTCTTCCTTTGTTCCATAATTATTATTCAAATAATTGTTTTTTTTTTAACTGAATTAGAAGTGTTTTGGAATATAAGATGTACTTCCAAAGAAAGTTGGACTGGTGTTTGAGGAGACAAGCAAACAAACACAACACTCTGGGATCTGAATCTTTTCTGAGGAGTTGGTATTCCTCTCATCTAACTGACTGGGCCAAGGACTTGAAGCCAGTGAAAGCCTTCCTTCCTGAAAACATTTTATGATAGAGCCTGAATAAATGTTTGTTGAATTGAATTGAGAACAGAAAGGAGCCTTTTGTGGTTGTTAGTGGATGCCTAGTTGAAGTGTTATGAAAGACACTTAGTGTTTTACTTGTCATATCTCAGCCTCATTTACCTGGAGATTTTAAGAACATAATTGTGGAAATAATAAAAAGCCATACAAAAGATAGCTGTGGGAGAGATGGTGATGGAGAGGAAAGTATAATGTGTTTGCCCAGGATGGGGAGTGTGGCGCAGTGTGGTGGGGGAGGCGGGTAGGGGGTGGGTATGAAGCAAAAAATAACACAAATTCAACCAGTGTTAGCTGAATGTTCCTTTGCTTTTTTTTTTTTTTTTTTGCTTCTCACTGGTTTATAGAGTGAACTTGAGAAACTCAGATGGGCTGACAGGGAACACTCAAGAGTGGTCTCTAGCAAGAAACTTTTTAAATAGTTAATAGTCACTGGTTTGTCTGCTTTGATGTAAGTCAGTAGAATTACAGTTGAAAAACATTTACCTTTTCTTTGTTTCCTGCCAGTTCTTAACCTTAGCTACTTTCATTTTTTTAAAAAATATTTTTATGTCACATTTATGAGACAATTATGTTTTAGATTTCTTAAGTCAAATTTTAGCTTTTAAAATCATTTAAAGTTATGCTTGTTTTTGAAAATCATTTTTATTCATACTGTTACCTATTTATTGTATCCTAGAGGCTGGTGTTAAATTATATATTTACCCATCTGTATATGTGTATGTTTGCTTCTTTTCTTATGGGGGGTTGTCTTTTCTTAGTTCTTTTTATTTTCTCTTCATAATTTTAGCTCTTGACAACCCAGATTTATTCCTCATATGTTTTAAATTTTCTGCCCTGCTGTTTGTATCCTTTTTCCTTCATAATTTACTTTTTCATGCAATTTTAAGCCTTCTTGGACATTCTTGAGTTGATTTTCCCCAGAGTCTTAAACGCCTCTGTGTGGATATCATATTTGATTTTCTGGAATCCTGTTGCTTTTTAACATAACATCCAGTCCTTGGATGTGGAATGTGTGATCACCCAAGTATTATATGTAACAACCATATTTGGGCAAAAGAGTTGCATGCTGTGAGCCAAAAGTTTGTATAACCTCAACAGTCATTCCTGGGGAGGGCTTCTTTCAGCCCTTGGTGCCAAGCTAGGAGAGATGATAACCCTATATCTATCATTAATGAAAAAACAGTAGTGATTGTGTACCTGTGTTTCTGTTTAAAATGATCATGCTTCTAGGTTACCTATGCAAAGATGGTTCCCACCTTTACTGACAAGATTTTACAGAGAACAAAATAATTGGTGAGTACAGGAGTTATCTGAACTTGGATTTTTGACAGTGAAATTTTCTTCCACTGGCAAATAGTTATTTAAAGTCATCAAGTATATCTTTTATCCAGAATTTTAAGTGTCAAGCTCTTGATATACAAAAAAACCCTTCCTTCCTATTTATTTTTGGATTAGTGACCCAAGTCGCCCTCCTCTCCCACCCCTCATTCCTTGTGGTTCAAGAATATGAAAGACTAGAGTTCCTAGAGGGAAACTTGGTTAAATTTCATAAATTTAACCACACCACTCTTGATAGTGTGGTGTGATCTTCCTGTTTTTCTCCTCCAAGAATTTTCTTTCTGACTCCCTTGAAGGTGTGCTCTTTCACCTTGATAGGGTTTATCTCACACAGCCAGTGTGTTGTGCAATTGAAAATCAACTTAAGAGGCAACATCACTCATCTGGCAGTCCTGGAGTATGATTAAACTGTCCTCAGAAAAAGTATCTTGTGTTCTCCACAAACTATTGATTTATTTCCCTTTTGTCGAAACTGGTTTCCATTTAAAAATTTAATTCTATCTTCAGAATGGGAGAAAATAATAGCAACCGAAGCAACTGGCAAAGAATCTCCAAAATATACAAGCAGCTCATGCAGCTCAATACCAGAAAAATAAATGACCCACTCAAAAAGTGGGCCAAAAAACTAAACAGCATTTCTCCAAAGAAGACATACACATGGCTAACAAACACATGAAAAAATGCTCAACATCACTCATTATCAGAGAAATGCAAATCAGAACCACAATGAGGTACCATCTCATGCCAGTCAGAATGGCTGCCATCAAAAAGTCTACAAACAATAAATGCTGGAGAGGGTGTGGGGAAAAGGGAACCCTCTATACTGTTGGTGGGAATGCAAACTTGTACAGCCACTTTGGAGAACAGTGTGGAGATTCCCTAAGAAACAGGAACTAGAACTGCATATGACCCAGTAATCCCACTACTGGTCATACACACTGAGGAAACCAGAATTGAAAGAGACACATGTACCCTAGTGTTCATTGCAGCACTATTTACAATAGCTAGGAAATGGAAGCAACCAGTGTACATTGGCAAATGAATGGATAAGAAAGTTGTGGTACATATACACAATGGAATGTTACCCAGCTATAGAAAGAACGCATTTGAGTCAGTTCTAATGAGGTGGATAAAACTGGAGCCTATTATACAGAGTGAAGTAAGTCAGAAAGAGAAACACCAATACAGTGTCTTAATGCATATATATGGAATTTAGAAAGACGGTAATGATGACCCTACATGCAAGACAGCAAAAAAGACACAGATGTAAAGAACAGACTTTTGGACTCAGTGAGAGAAGGCAAGGATGGGATGATTTGAGAGAATAGCATTGAAACATGTATATTACCATATGTAAAATAGATGACCAGTGCAAGTTTGATGCATGAAGCAGGGTGCTCAAAGCCAGTGCTCTAGGACAACCCAGACGGATGGGGTGGGGAGGGAGGTGGGAGGGGAGTTCAGGATGGGTGGGACGCATGTACACCCATGGCTGATTCATGTTGATGTATGGCAAAAACTACCACAATATTGTAAAGTAATTAACCTCTAATTAAAATAAGCTAATAAAAAATCTAATTCTGATTATTTGCTCCTTGGAAGAAAAGTTATGACCAACCTAGACAGCATATTAAAAAGCAGAGACATTACTTTGCCAACAAAGGTCCGTCTAGTCAAGACTATGGTTTTTCCTGTGGTCATGTATGGGTGTGAGAGTTGGACTGTGAAGAAAGCTGAGTGCCGAAGAATTGATGCTTTTGAACTGTGGTGTTGGAGAAGACTCTTGAGAGTCCCTTGGACTGCAAGGAGATCCAACCAGTCCATCCTAAAGGAGATTAGTCCTGGGTGTTCTTTGGAAGGAATGATGCTAAAGCTGAAACTCCAGTACTTTGGCCACCTCATGCGAAGAGTTGACTCATTGGAAAAGACTGTGATGCTGGGAGGGATTGGGGGCAGGAGGAAAAAGGGACGACAGAGGATGAGATGGCTGGATTTCATCACCGACTCGATGGACATGAGTTTGAGTGAACTCTGGGAGTTGGTGATGGACAGGGAGGCCTGACGTGCTGCAATTCATGGGGTTGCAAAGAGTCGGACACGACTGAGTGACTGAACTGAACTGAACTGATTTTATACTAGGGGCAGTCAGGAGTTAGATCCTATTTTCATACCCCCTCTTTTAACTGGGAATAATATAAAATTACTTTTAGTTTTTATTAATCTTGCCTGAAGGTTTGAATCCATGAATAAGAATCAGTTACGATTTGATTCTTTTGAACTCAGCTTGTACCCCTAATCATGTAAGCTCTGTCAAAACCTGCTCAGTAAGGCACTGCTGGTATAAACATCAGTAGGAATCAACTTCTGATAGAACGGTTAAAATAATGTTAGCAATTGTTACTATTATTGTGAATTTTATCACTGATACAGCTAACATTTGTCAGCCATTACTATACCACTCTTTTAAAGGATTAACTTATTTGTTTACCCTAGAAATAGATAACAACTTTTACCCTCATTTTTAGGTGAGGAAACTGTCACTGGAAAAATTATCCAGCATTACATAGGCACTGACAGAGTTGGGATTTAAATTTAGGCATCTAGGCTCCAAAGTTCATGTCCTTTTAATACCCAGACTATATAGAAAATCTTTAACATTTCCAGGCCGGGGAAAGCAGTGAGTTACACCTCATCTCTTATGGTTGTTTCATAATCATTTGATAATACTTTTGAATTAGCTAGATGCCTGTTAAAAAAAAATATGAAGAAAATATTTTTTCTAAATAGATAAGATTTACTATTTGAAATGAGGGACCCGACTAGGGACTGATCCTTTTTAATTATTGCCATAAAGACAGGTGCCCCAAAACTTCTAAATTAGACTTATTATATTTCCAAGCTTATAATTGACTTAAAAGAAACAGTTATATATATATGCATGTGTATTTGTACCTGTAAAACATAGGTATTTGTTAAATCGGTAAAATTATATATAAAATTAAAGAGATGGAAATACCAGACCACCTGATCTGCCTCCTGAGAAATCTGTGTGCAGATCAAGAAGCAACGGTTAAAACTGGACATGGATCAAGAGAACAAGTTCCAAATTGGGAAAGGGAGTACATCAAGGCTGTATATTGTCACCCTGGTTATTTAACTTATATGCAGAGTACATCATGAGAAATGCTGGGCTGGAAGAAGCACAAGCTGGAATCAAGATTGCTGGGAGAAATATCAATAACCTCAGATATGCAGATGACGCCACACTTATGGCAGAAAGCAAAGAAGAACTAAAGAGTCTCCTGATGAAAGAAGAGAGTGAAAAAGTTGGCTTAAAGCTCAACATTCAGAAAGCTAAGATTTTTTTTTTTTTTTTTAACTTTATTTTACTTTACAATACTGTACTGGTTTTGCCATACATCAACATGAATCTGCCACGGGTATACACGTGTCCCCAATCCTGAACCCCCCTGCCACCTCCCTCCCCATACCATCTCTCTGGGTCATCCCAGTGCACCAGCCCCAAGCATCCTGTATCCTGCATCGAACCTAGACTGGCGATTCATTTCTTATATGATATTATACATGTTTCAATGCCATTCTCCCAAATCATCCCACCCTCTCCCTCTCCCACAGAGTCCAATAACATATTGAAAAGCAGAGACATTACTTTGCCAACAAAGGTCCGTCTAGTCAAGACTATGGTTTTTCCAGTGGTTGTATATGGATGTAAGAGTTGGAGTGTGAAGAAAGCTGAGCGCCAAAGAATTGATGCTTTTGAACTGTGGTGTTGGAGAAGATTCTTGAGAGTCCCTTGGACAACAAGGAGATCCAACTAGTCCATTCTAAAGGAAATCAGTCCTGAATATTCATTGGAAGGACTGCTGCTGAAGCTGAAACTCCAATACTTTGGCTACCTGATGCAAAGCCCTGACACATTGGAAAAGCCCCTGATGCCGGGAAAGATTGAAAGCGGGAGAAGGGGACAAAAGAGGATGAGATGGTTGGATGGTGTTACCTACTCAATGGACATGGGTTTGGGTGAACTCTGGGAGTTGGTGGTGGACAGGGAGGCCTGGTGTGCTGTGGTTCATAGGGTCGCAAAGAGTCAGACATGACTGAGTGACTGAACTCTACTGATTGTCAAACCAGTCAATCCTAAAGGAAATCAGTCCTGAATATTCATTGGAAGGACTGATATTGAAGCTGAAGCTCCCGTACTTTGGCCTCCTGATGTGCAGAACTGGCTCATTGAAAAAGACCCTGTTGTTGGGAAAAGATGAAGGTAAGAGGAGAAGGGGATGATAGGGGATGAGATGGTTGAATGGCATCACCAACTCGATGAACATGAATTTTGAGCAAGCTCCGGGAGTTGGTGATGGACAGGGAAGCCTGGCATGCTGCAGTCCATGGGGTAGCAAAGAGTTGGACACGATTGAGCAACTAAACTGAACTGAATGGATACACATACACACACACATATATTTATCTATGTCTATATATGGACTTCTCAGGTGGCTATAGTGGTAAATAACCCACCTACCAATGCAAGAGATACAGGTTTGATACCTGAGTCTGGGAGATCCCTTGGAGAAGAAAATGGCAACCCACTCTAGTAGTCTTGCCTGGGAAATGCCATGAGAAGCCTGGTGGGCTACAGTCCATAGGGTCACAGAAGAGTTGGACAAAACTTACCGACTCAACAACAACAAAATATATACATAGTAATGAAATCTTAGCCAAGCAATCAAGTCACTTCATTGAGAGCTTTTTGTAGTTGTTGAGAGTTTTTAGCATAAATGGAAGATGAATTTTGTCAGTTGCTTTTTTTTTTTTGCACCTGTTGAAATGATTAAATTATTTATATTCTTCATATTACTAATAGGATATATATTATTGATTGACTTACAGATGTCAAATCATCCTTGTATTTTTGAACTGAATCCACAATTACAGTGTATGATCCTTTTAACCTATTATTTTAGTTGGTTTGCTAATATTTTGTCAGAGATTTTTGCATCTGTGTTTATCAGGGATATTGGCCCATAATTTTCTTCTTTGTGTACTGTCTTTGTTTGGTTTTGGTATCAGAGAAATGCTAGCTACATAAATTGAGTTCAACAGTGATCCTTCCTCTTCAGTTTTTGGAATAATTTGAGAATGATAGGTGTGAACTCTTCTTAAAGTGTTTGATAGAATTCACCTGTAGTTTGGTTTTGCAGGAGTTTTTTGATTACTGATTTAATTTCATTTCTAGTAATTGATTTATTCAGATTTTCTATTTCTTCATTATTTAATCTTGGAAGATTGTTATGCTTTTAAGAGTCTGTCCATTTCTTTTATGTTATCTAATTTGTGGGCATATCACTGTTCATAGTATTCTCTTAACGTTCTTTTGTATTTCTGTGGTGTCGGCTTAATTTCTTCTCTTTCATTTTTTATTTGATTTATTTAGGGTCTCTCTTTTTTCTTGATGAGTCTGGCTAAAGATTTGTTGATTGCATTGATCTTTTCAAAGAACAAACTTAGTTTCATTGAGCTCTCCTATGGCTTTTTAAGACTATTTCATTTAATTCCGCTCTAATATTATTTTCTTACTTCTACTAACTTTGGGCTTTGCTTGTTCTTCTAGTTCCTTTAAATGTATATTTAAAGTTACTTATTTCAGATATTTCTTGTTTCTGCAGATCTATCTCACAGTGAATTTTCCCCTTAGAACTGCTTTAGCTGCATCCCATATATATTGGGCAGTTGTGTTTCCATTTTCATTTGTCTCAAGGGTTTTTAAAATTTTCTTTTTGTTTTCTGTGGTGACCTATTGGTTGTAGAGTAGCATGTTGTTTATTCTCCATATTATTATTTCCTTTTCTAGTTTTCTTGTGGTTGACTTCAATTCATACCATTGTGGTCTAAAAGATTCTTGATATGATTTTGGTCTTCTTAAATATGTTGAGATTTGTTTTGTGGCCTAAAATATAATCTATCCTGAAGAATGTTCCATGTGCACTTGAAAAGGATATGTATTTTGCTTTTTTTGGCTGTGTGGTTCTCTCTATATATCGTTTATTTCATCTATTATTTTAGGCCAGTGTTTCCTTATTGATTTTCCATCTCAGTGATGTGTCCCATATTAATATGGGACTTTAATACCTCACTTAGGTCAACAGAAAATCAATAAGGAAACACTGGCCTAAAATAACACATTAGATGAAATAAATGATATTTACAAATATTATATCCTCTTATTATATTGACCCCTTTTTCATTAGGTAATATCCTTATCTTTTTTAATAGTCTTTGTTTTATAGGGTCAATTTGAAGGCATTCCAAAAGCAGCACCTTTTTAGTATCCTTTTCCTCTACATTTTCTGTTCTTGATTTCATATTTTACACCTTTTTATTTTGAGTATCCCTTAACTACTTATTGGACTTCTTGTGGCTCAGACGGTAAAGCGTCTGCCTACAATGCAGGAGACCCGGGTTTGATCCCTGGGTCGGGAAAGTCCTCTGGAGAAGGAAATGACAATCCACTCCAGTACTCTTGCCTGGAAAATCCCATGGATAGAGGAGCGTGGTAGGCTACAGTCCATGGGGTCGCAAAGAGTCGGACACGACTGAGCGACTTCACTTGGTCTAACTAGTTATTGAAGTTATAGTTAATGATAGTACTTTTTTCTTTTCACCTTCATGTTAACTTTTTAAGTGGCTGACCCACTGACTTTACTATGTATAAGTGAGATTTTTTCCTATATTTTCTTGTTTACAGTTGTGGCCTTTTCTTTTCTACTTAAAGAAGACCCTTACTATTTCTTGTAAATCTGTTTTGGTTGTGTTGGCTCTTTTAGTTTTTACATCTGAGAAACTATTTCTCCTTCATTTCTGAATGACAGCTTTACCAGATGGAGTATTCTAGGTTACAGTTTTTTTTTCTTTCAGTATTTCAGATACATCTTGCCACTTCCTTTGGCTGGCCTGTAAATTTCTGCTGAAAAATCAGCTGATAGTCTTATGAGATTTCTATTATATTTAGTTAGTTGTTTTTCTTTTGCTACTGTTAAATTCTGTTTTTATTGGGTTGGCCAAAAAGTTCATTCAGGTTTTCTCATACTATCTGAAGGAACGTTTTGGCTAACCCAATATTTTAAGCTTTTGCTGTTTGAATTAGAATATGTCTTGGTGTAGATCTCTTTAGATTCATCTTGCTTGGGAGTTTTGGTGCTTTCTGAACCTGGATGTCTGTTTCCTTCCCCACACTAAAGAAGTTTTCAGCCATTATTTTTTAAAAAATGATTTCTGCCCCTTTCTCTCTCGTCTTCTGGGAACTCTGTAATGCAAATGTTAGTGTACTTGATGTTGTCCCTTAAACTCCTCATTTCTAAATATTCTTTTTTTTTTCTTTTGCTGTTCTGATTGGTTGTCTGCACCATTCTATCTTCCACATTGCTTATACTTCTTGTGTATCATCTAGTATGCTGTTGAGCCCTTCTGGTGCATTTTTAAAATTACAGTTACTGTATTTTTGAATTCTAATCTGGTCTTTCTTGTATTTTCTAATTTCTTTTTTAAAGTTCTCATTGAATTTCTCCATTTGCCTCAGAAAGCATGAGCATTCTTAGGACTGCTTTTTTGACCTCTTTATCAGATAAATTACTATCTGTATTTCATTAGGGTGTTTTCTGGGAGTTTTTTTTTTCCTTTTATATGAAACATACTCCTTGGTCTCCTCATTTTGTTTGACTTTAGATTTTTGTTTCTATGAATTAGGAAAAACAAGCTGCCTCTCCTGGTCTTGAAGAATTGGCCTTATATGGGAATGTCCCCTATGCAGATTACTTGTGCTTGGTGGCTTTGACTGGCCGGCTGGAGCCGGAACGGGTCCTGGCCAGGTGTGGTCCTTGGGTGAATGCACCCCAGGGCAACTGGAGATGGAGCAGCCTGGGCTGGGGGCAGTCCCTGAGGAGTACTGTGCCTGTGTCCACCTTGACAGGAAGGCTGGGGCTAGGGGGAGTCCTAAGGGGCCTCAAACTGTGGTTCTTGCTGGTACTTCCAACCTCGGAGCTGACTCTGGTAATTTCCTGCCTGTTTGGCAGAACCTCTAGTGCTAGTACATGGATTGCATTCCTGTATAGTCCAGCTTTTTAACACATTATTTTTGAAAATGTTATTTTATCACTGTGTCCCAGGGCAGGTGAGTCTGCACTCAGGCCCCTTAGCAATATCCCTCCCTATTGTAGTTCATAGCATCAGGATTTGGGTTCCAGGGGATACTGTGTCTCTGTCTTTCCTACCCATTTATATCTGGTTCTTTTATTTGCAGAAACTGTATGTAAAAAATCAATCAACCTTCAGGTCTTCAGGTTGAATTGTTCTCTGTGTAGGTGATGTTCTGTGTATCTGTGGAAGGACATGAATCCAGAGCTCTTCCTATGCTACCATTTTGGGACCCTGTTCCCTGATCCTAAAATTTTTTGACAAGATTTGAGAATTGGTAAATTGATTTATATCATAGAAACTCTCATAAGGAGATGTTTGATTTTTATTTACAAATGTGTCTAAATTCAGTGTTATGAAAACACTGTGTTTGTTTGATGTAAACTGCCTTCTACTGGTGTGTGCTTGTATTGATTCTTAGTGAATTGTGGTTTGAATTCAAAATAGCAAGTGCTAACCTTGATATAAATATTTTCATATTTGCATCATAAGTATGAGAATTTGCACTTTGAGCATTTCATAAATATTAATCAATTAAACTTCAGAACACTCCAGTGATCAAGATATTGTAAATCAACCTTCTGGATGAGTCTTCAAATTTTTCAGCCCACTGAGATATTCTCAGCCTTCTCTCCTCTAAAAAAGATAAGAGCCGTAACGTTGATTCATTCTTTAAAATATATCTCACTTTATTTTAAAAGGGATATTTTAAAATATAGTAAGTGTAGCAAAGGAAGGCTCAAGCAATTTGCACTGGGGACACACTCAATCATTTGGAGTAAATTGTAGTAGCCTATTTAGTCCGGTTTTAAGCCAGCTCAATTAAAAACAAAAGCAACATGAGTAGTGATAACAATATCTTGAATTATCAATCTAATTATGTTTGAAGATACAATGATGAGTGTTTTGTTTTAAAAAGTCTAATAATCAAGTGATATATAGTATATCTTATCCATCAAAAGCGTCAGTATTTGAGTAATGTTGGATTCATTTATTCAGTAAAGATTTTGTAATGCATCTTTACTGCCCTAGGCAAAAAGATGTAAAAAGAGAAAAAGACCATGCCTCGCCTCAAGGAGTTCACAGACCACATCATGGCTTCCTTAGGCACGTTAGCTAAAATGTAGTTAAAATTTTTGAATCCTTTTAAAAATGAAATAGCCTCTGTGGCTGTTTCAAACTGAGATGATTATTGCATTTAATGACCTGGATAAACATTATACAGTGAGTCTCTGACATTCTTGTCTTAATGTAGAAAAACACAAATAAATGTAGAACTGCAAAATCCAGAGTTGAAAAGTTAGATACACTGTTTTGGAACCATGATGAATAATAATAACTTAATTTTTTTAATTTGTGAAATTAAACAATTAGTAGTTTTTTTAGGATAGATTTACTTCAGTTGTAACCTGTTTTAAATTTAAAGGGGCACATAATGTATGAGGTATATCATATATTCCTTTATATTTCAATGAACATAAGTAGCTCTATATTAGTATACTAGATTGTTTTTGAGAAAGCACCTCAATATATAAGAAAATGCTAACTACTATTTCTTGAACATTAGCACTCAGAATTTATCTTTTATCAAAAATTACTGAGAAAAATAATTTATCCTGGAGAAAAGAACTTACCAAATTATTTTTTAAACTCTATTTTCCCTTACACGTTGAAGTATTATATGTCTATCTTTAGTGATACAGCATACATGACTAATATCTGTTCCATGCTTTACACTTAAGCTCATTCATATCTTCATGAAAGTAAAGTGTTAACTAGTTTTCTGGTTTTTTGTGTGTGTGTGTGTGTGAAAAAGACTCCTGGTGGCTCAGATGGTAAAGAATCTGCCTGTAATATGGAGACCTGGGTTCTATTCCTGTGTTGGAAAGATCTTCTGGAGAAGGGAGTGGCAACCCACTCCAGTATTCTTGCCTGGAAAATCCCATTGACAGAGGAGCCTGGAGGGCTACCCGCCATGGGGTTACAAAGAGTCAGACACAACTGAGCAACTAACACACATACTATCCAAATTAAACTTCATATGCAGATGATATTTTGAAAATTGCAGAAGTATTTTCTTCAAATAACTAGACATGACACTCTGTTCAGCATTAACTGATCTTTTCTTTGAAGGTTTAATAGATTTATTAGTGGTTCCTGTTTTGCTTGATTGCCTACTACAGCTACTGTGCACTGAACAGTTAGTTAAGCTGTCAAAATACTAAGAGATCACATGGAAGCAGTCAGTTTCTGCCAGGTTAGTAAGTCAGTCTTTCAATAATGCAACTCTAATTTTTAATCATATATTTAGAAAAATTTAGAATTACTAGGCACTTACCAGATACAGATCATCTTTCTTATTTTCTTTCCTTTTTTCTTTTTATCTCCATAAAAATGCTCCGAGATTGGAACTGTTCTTATTTAATAAATTAGGAAGTTGTGACAAAAAGAATTTGATAACAAGTCTGAATAATTAATAAATGGCAAAGGCCTTTTTGCTTCAAAACACTTGTTTTCCCACTGGATCATGGTTCCACATCAGAGATCATTGGACTGGAATGCACAGGATTACTTTCATGTGGCATTCATCCTCTCATTATAGAAAATACTCCCCTTTTCAAAATGAATTGAATCTATTGTAGCCTCTTATGGGGTTACAGCAGCGTAGAAAGTTAGTGAGGGTTTTGGCCCACACCTTCCTCCCTAACACATGCTTGCTTCATCTTTGCTTTCTCTATTAGAGTGTTTCTTTTTAATTCCTGTCTAAAAATATCAGTTTGAAACATAAAAAACATTATATAATGCTTTCTCCCTACATGGTGACTTTTAAGGTTAAATCTGAATTGGCTGAGTAACACAGTTTTATTTCCAAATTTATTCTCCAACTTAAGATGCATAATTTTAAGATTTGTGAAACTGGAAGATTTCTTATCTCTCTTTTATAGCATTATGAAGACTTCTTTCTTTTGTTAGCTGTGGGACTTGGGACAAGTTATTAAGCCTCTCTGAGCCTTATTATTTATTTATTGTTTTAGTTTTTGAAAGTATCTTCCGATCTTCCTCTTCTTCCTGCTCGTTGGGTATATCTGTTGAGACAAAGTAAGCCAAACATTTTGTAAACTCTTCAGCACTAACTTACAGGCTAGTGATTCTCAGATTTGAGTGTTCATGAGGATTATCTCTCAAGTGTGTTAAAAATGCAGTCCTGGGTGATTCTACTGTGGATTTGAAGGTTAAAAATAGGTCATTTGAAAAAAAAGATCTTGCCAGTAGCTTGTGAAATTTTGTAACAAAAATGCACATGAAACATCTTTAAGAGACTGGTTTTCACCTTTTACATTGGTAAAGATGAAAACAGTAATACTTGGTGATGGAAAAGAACTGCTCTTGTGTTTCACTGATGCGAATATAAACTTGGAATCACCTGTCTAGAGAATATAAATTTAAATACATAGAAATATTCTTGCTCTTTGCTCTAGCAATTCCATTTCTTAGATTTTTTAAAGATGAAAATCTCACCTATACACAATCATATGTGTAGGAATATCCAACCATATGTGCAGGGATATCCAGCATAGTTGTTTATCTGAGGATATATACACTAGACAACTGAAATATGTCACAACAAGGATAGGTAAATGAATTATATTATATTCACAATATCAAGAATTATATAGGCATTAAAATGTGGATGTAGAACTGTTTTTATTTATAAAAAGGAATCTGTGTTACATGGTAAAGTGAAAAAAGGTTTCTAAAACAGGTATAAAACTTTAGAAGTCTGAAAAGATAATCTGATCATCTAAAATATAAATAAATGGCCTTTCTTGGCTGATGAGATTGTGTTTTTATTTTTATTGTATTTAATTTTTAACAGTATAAATTATAATCAGAGCTAAAAGAAAGCATGCTTTTAAAAGAAAAAAAAAACGTTTAGGAGACTTACATATTAATATCATTATTTTCTCTCATATTTCCATTTTTTTGCTAAACATGATAGTTACTGGATTTGTTTTCTTCTTAGGCTCTTACAAGAAGACTCATTTTTGTGTTAGTTGTAGTTGCATAAGCCAATGTCTTTCCTGCCTCTTTCTCTTATTTTTTTAAATAATTCTCACAATAAATTGAAGCATCAGCATTTTTGTATCATGTTATGTAACTAAGGCTTAGCCACCATGATGTAATATACTTTAACTTTGTTGTCACATGTCTTGTTTATTTTGTATTGCTTTGCGCAGCATTATAATCGTATCAAAAGGTTTTGCTGATGGAGAAATATGTTCTCTTTTTTAACTTTCCTGATGGCTTACTAATTGTCAGGGAGAGAAAACAACTGAATTCACTTTCATTCCTGTCACCTAAGTGAATATTATAGAAGGGAAGGACATATCTCTGTGTAGGCTAACAGTTTTGATGGGGAATGTCTGAGAGTATGTGTTTGGGCGCCCATGTTAAAACATGATGACTAGGAAGCATAAATAAAAAGTTGATCTACCTGACTTAAGAAGTCTGGAAATCCAGGAAGTCTGGATTTAAGTTCTGGCTTAGTATATTTGCTACATAGGAAAATCATTTAAATTCTTATAACTTTTGTTTTCTCATAAACAAAATGGAGATCCTTGTTCCCTTATTACCACCAAGGCTTGGGACATGATTCAGTGAGATAATACTTTGTCTTTCCTCCATTCATTTGTTCTATAAATATATATTAAGCGCCCAAATTAGATGGAGCACTAATCTAGAACATGGATCTGTTAGTAAACAAAATGGATAGAATCCCTGCTCCCTTTGAACTTATGTTCTAGTGGGTAGAAATGGAATGAAAAATAAGCATAATAAATAGTAAATTATATGAATTTCAATGAGAGATGACAGTGGCTTGGAGGAGAGTGAGCAGTCCAGGTAGTGAGAGTAATCTGAGAAGCATAATACATATAAAGGTGTATTTATTCTTATAAACGTGTTATTGAGCCAGAGGATATCCACTTTTCAAAGCTTTTCTTCAGGGCTTTGAATTTAAATATGTACTGTTATTTGAATGTTCACATCTTAATGTCATATGGCTAGAAATTTAGTAGGACATCTTAGTTTTAGACTGACTTTACTAAAGCCCTGGGGAAGAAATAGCATTTTAAGCTCAATAAAGATTGCCTTTGTTCTTCCTTTGACAGTAGAGATAGCACTTGATTCAGGGTGATTCAGTGTTGCCCATGCTTATTTCAAAAATTGAGAAGTCGTACTCAACACCACCCTCTCTTTCTTCCCTCTCTACTTTATAATCACCAAGTCTAACTTATTGTGTTTTCAAATGTTAGTCCCTCATCTGTTCACTTCTGTCCATCTCCACTGTTAACTCCGCAGTCCTGCACATCATCAGTTTTGCTTGTACTACAGATATTCTCACCTCTTCTCTGAGCAAGAAGAGACTTTTGTACAAACACAAGTCTCATTAAAGCACAGCTCTTTGTAAACCCTCCAGTGACGTCTCCTGTAGCTCATGCTCCACAGACCCCTGTCCCTTTTTTGCCTTCTTCTGTTTCTCAGAAGGCACAGACTACATCCCTGGAACTCCTCTGGCTCTGACTTCCCAGTGAAGATGGCCTGCTTCTCCTTGCACCTAGGATGACGTCCACAATCCATGACACTGACAGTAATCTGCCAGGAAGGCCCTGCACCATCTGACTGATCCACCCAGGACATCCTTCTTGCCTCTTTCCTTGTTTTCGGCTCTGATGGTTTTCTTTAGTTCCTTAAAGACCCCAAGCCCCTCCTACCTGCTTGCCTTCATATATCTCATCCCTCCTGACTGGACCTCCCTTCCCTTTCACTTGTCTCACCCTTGCTCATCCGGAATGTCTCAGTTTTTAATGTCTCTTCCTCAGAAAAAGCCTCCTTGGTTATACAATTCCATTTCTCACTAAATTTTCCCTTTCAAGCAGGTGGCATGACTGTATATAAATATTCATGTGATTATTTGTATAATATTTCTTTTCTCTGCTGGATTCCAGGCTTCATGAGGTCCAAGATATGAAAGTTTTTGTTTATCTTTTGAATCTTGGCCTCAGATGGTGTCTTTGGTAAATAAAGAACACTCACTGGCTGCCTGGTGAATGCATTCAGGAAGTGAAGATAGCTTCACAGGTAGTTTCTAGTAATTATCAAATAAATTTTAACATGTTAGTGTAGGGTGAGACCTAAGGGCAGGACTAGGATTCAGAATTACAAGGTGACCTCGGACTAGAATCCAAATACACGCACTCTTTCCTGCACTGAAATTGATAGCCATGAATCCAGTGGTAATAGGTAAGACACTAAGAACCATATGCTAAAGAAAATAATGGCAACAGACATTTCTCCTCTTTCAGTTTTGAAATTGAAAGATTATAAAATATTTTTTCATTACATGTGCTTACACATTTTGTGACTGGAATTATTGACATTTTTTTCTAACTTTAAGAGAAGTTATATTTAACAAATGTAAATGAGGGAGGGAAAACTTTGGCACCATATATGTGGATGAAGATGAGGAGGTGAAGTTGCTCAGTCGTGTCCGACTCTTTGCGACCCCGTGGACTGTAACCTACTAGGCTTCTCTGTCCATGGGATTCTCCAGGCAAGAATACTGGAGTGGATTGCCATTTCCTTCTCCAGGGGATCTTCCCGACCCAGGGATTGAACCCAGGTCTCCCACATTAGAGGCAGACGCTTTAACCTCTGAGCCACCAGGGAAGTCCTTAAAGCTATACTATAATTTTTTAAAATTTAAATTCCAGTAATTTTTAAAACCATTAACTTTGGTCATTAACACCCACAATAAAATATAACCTTAAAACAAGAAAATTTGGTTTTGCCAGTAATTAACTGCTCTGTTGTGTCCATTTTGAAATCTTATCTTTTACATTTTTGTTATTATGAAATGTATTTTCTACTAGGAAATGAAAATCTATTAATATCATTATTGTAACTTAGTTTTATATCATTGATGCATTTTTAAAAGTTTGAATTGTACCCTGAGATACTGCATCAGTTGCCATTCCTGAAGTAAAAACAGATATATTATTGAAATATTTATGGTATTTTAAGGGTTTCCACAGTGGCTCAGCGGTAAAAGAATCTGTTTGCAATGCTGAAGACCTGGGTTCGATCATTGGGTGGGGAAGATCCCCTGTAGAAGGAAATGGCAACCCACTCCAGTATTGTTGCCTGGGAAATACATGAACAGAGGAGCTTGATGGGCTGCAGTCCATGGGGTCATGAGAGTTGGACACAACTTAGTGACAAAACAAAAAATGGTATTCTATGTATTTCAGATTCATAGAGCTGAATGGAATTTATTTTTAACATTATGAAGAAATAGTCTTTGATGGACATTCTTAATGGTGCTTCTATTCCAAAATAACTTTTGTGGCTGTAACATTCTATAAATAGATGTGTTAGATGGAAATGTTGACAGATTCTTATTTGTAAGTAATGAATGAAGCCACCTAGAATTTTAGTGACCTCCCTTTTAGTGAATGGCTATTCATTATTATCAGTTCTAACATTTTAAAGTGCCAGCTGGGCACTGTATAACTTTTGATGTGCTCTCAGTCTAATGGGCCGACTTCTGAAGTTCCACAGTTCAGCACACTAAAGCCAGTGCACACCAGGAGATGATACAGCTTTGAGTTAATATATAATGGGAGGTCAGGACATATATGAAATAGACCTCGTAGTGTTAAGTCATTTTTGGCACTGCAAAGAAAGTTAATTTGGTTAAAACTTTTACTGTAAGGTAGAAACTACAAAACAAACTTCTGAAAGAGATGGTGTCCAATGTTGGGACTCTTTTGTCCTTTATTTATTTGTTTATTTTGGTATCAGCCAGTAACAATTCCAAATTTAGTGGAAAAGGCACAGAAATTTGATTTTGATCTGTAGATAAATTTCTTCAATAATTTGGTGAAGGTATTTGGGAAATTTGAATCTTTAAATGAAAAGAGAAATCCTAGTTAATTATTTATCTAGGATCTACCATATACTTATCAAGGGTGCTATACTGAGTACAATGGGATGTTTTAAATGAAAGAAAGAATATATAGACATGGATGATGAGATGAAAGAAAGGTGCTGAAGAGCTGTGTGTAAAAAAAACATCTGGAGAATGTAGGATCTGTAAGAAGTGTGTGGTGTTACATCCCCCATATATTAAGAGGACAGGTGGTTTTGTGAACTTAAATCTTAATTTATGCCAAAATTAAGGCATTACTATTAATACCAATGTGATGATTTAAGTGATTTCATTTGTCAGCATCAGTGGGCCTTAAAACTTTTGATAAAAGCATTTAGGAAATTTTGAGAAGTAGGTAGGGAAATCCTTTAGAAGGTTTTATAAAAAATAAATTAGATTATTTTGGTATTATATATACATGTGTATGTTTATAAATAGCTAGCTATATGTAAACTCTGTTTCAGAATTTAATTCTGCAGGTATCTCTCAAGTATCTTCTATTTCTCAGACTGTATATTTTCTGTGAGGACTAAATAGGGGTAAGGTACACACTTTTTTTTTTTTTTTTAGAAATTGGGGTCTTGAAGAGTTGGACACAACTAAGCAACTTGAGTTTCCCTTTTCACTTTCATGCATTGGAGAAGGAAATGGCAACCCACTCCAGTGTTCTTGCCTGGAGAATCCCAGGGATGGGGGAGCCTGGTGGGCTGACGTCTGTGGGATCGCACAGAGTCGGACACGACTGAAGCGACTTAGCAGCAGCAGCATTGCATATGTGGCAAGCAATAATCTAGAAGGAGATTTGTAAAAAAAAACACTAAAAATGTACCATCTAGTAGGAAAGGCAGTTTGGGAGAGACTATGCGTCTGAGTGAACTCCGAGAGATGGTGATGAACAGGGAGGCCTGGCATGCTGTGATTCATGGGGTCGCAAAGAGTCGGACACGACTGAGCGACTGAACTGAACTGAACTGATGCCTTGACAGAGACAGACAAGGACAAGATCCTACTCATTAGAGGGATCAGGAAAACTTACCTCTTGGAATAGGTAAGCACTGGCATAGACCTTGAAGAAAGAGCCTTCTTTGTATATATGAAGATGGAGAAGGAAGAGACATGGTGACTTTAGATAATGGACTATAATAGTGCATGGGTGGGAGGAAGAAGGGAAACTGGTATCTAACCAAATATTTCACTTGTGGCTTTTGGTTTTGCTGCTGAATTGGTCAGAGAATGTTGCCATCCATGGTGGCTGTTTTATATGGGGAAAGGTTGCTCCATTTCTGAGCAACCAGTACCTTTGCCACAACAATGATATTTATCCCTTTCAAAGGCGTTTTTGTGTCCACTCATTTTGCTTTTGCTTCTTAATACATAGCTGTGGGTCGGGCATCCTGCCAGCATCCCTTGACCATTTGTGATGGGAGGTGTGTGCTCGTGCTTCTTCCTTGGTAAGTCTCCAGTGTCTAGAACACAGTTCCTGGATACAACAGTTCAGTTCAGTCGTTAGGTCATGTCTGACTCTGAAATCCCATGGACTGCAGCATGCCAGGCCTCCCTGTCCATCACAGACTTCCAGAGTTTACCCAGACTCATGTCCATTGAGTCGGTGATGCCATCCAACCATCTTCTCCTCTGTCATCCCCTTCCCCTCCTGCCTTCAATCTTTCCCAGCATCAGGGTCTTTTCCAGTGAGTCAGCTGTTCGCATCAGGTGGCCAAAGTATTGGAGTTTTAGCTTCAACATCAGTCCTTCCAATGAACACTCAGGATTGATCTCCTTTAGGATGGATTGGTTGGATCTCCTTGCAGTCCAAGGGACTCTCAAGAGTCTTCTCCAACACCACAGTTCAAAAGCATCAATTCTTCGGTGCTCAGCTTTCTTTATGGTCCACCTTTCACATCCTACCTTTCACATCATGACTACTGGAAAAACCATAGCTTTGACTAGACGGACCTTTGTTGGCAAAGTAATGTCTCTGCTTTTTAAAATGCTGTCTAGGTTGGTCATAGCTTTTCTTTCAAGGAGCAAGGTCTTTTAATTTCATGACTGCAGTCACCATCTGCAGTAATTTTGGAGCCCAGGAAAATAAAGTCTGACACTGTTACCATTGTTTCCCCATCTCTTTGCCATGAAGTGATGGGACTGGATGCCGTGATCTTAGTTTTCTGAATGTTGAGCTTTAAGCCAACTTTTTGACTCTCCTCTTTTACTTTCTTCAAGAGGGTCTTTAGTACTTCTTTGCTTTCTGCCATAAGGATAGTGTCATCTGTATATCTGAGGTTATTGATATTTCTCCCAGCAATCTTGATTCTAGCTTATGCTTATGCTTCATACAGGCACTTGTTAAATATTTGGTTAATGTTCTTGATATTCTTTCTTACTTTTAGTATCAGGTATTGGTCAGACAGTAAAGAATCTGCCCGCAGTGCAGGAGACTCGGGGTTGATCCCTGGATGGGGAAGATCCCCTGGAGAAGGAAATGGCAGCACACTCCAGTATTCTTGCCTGGAGAATCCCATGGACAGAGGAGCCTGTGTAAGCTATAGTCTATGGGATTGCAAAAAGTCAGATATGACTGAGCTACTTTGTTTTTTTTTAATACTGAAATGTAGGTTAAGCTCATCAGAAGAAATTATGACCTGTGACCTTGGTAATAGACACAGTTTTTAATCCTGTGAAGCATCTAACATGAAGCTTTACAGCAGTGGATGAATTTCATAAAAATTATGCATCTTTTATTGTCAGAGCATGTAGTGTCAAATAGCTGTCAAGTTTCTTTGAAAATTGGTTTCAGGTTTGCGTTCTCATCCATCCATATGCTATCTAGGCAATGTCTTTTCTTGGAAGAGTTATCATATTAGAATATTGCCTTTCCTTGGAAGATACTTAGAATATGTTATCTTTAACCATTTTTTTTTAAGAAAAAAAGACAAATCAAGGGGCTTGTTTCAGTCCTTTGATAGTCCTTAAAGTATATCTGAATTTTCTAAGGTTATTGTCAAACTCACTCTGATTCTTCACATTGTCATGAGTTTATTATCATATACCTACACACACACACACAGACACACACACACACACACACACACACTCACACACACGTATTTATTTTAGGACAACATTTATCATGTCAGGTGCTGGGCTGCATTTGTTATTCCTCCCAGCCTATGAGCCTTAGAAATCAAGAACTGAGAATGAAGAGGCTTGGCTTTCTTGTACAAATGTAAAACAGTGAGTTATGGGCAGGGATTGACTCTGAGATTATTTGATGAGGTTTTCTCACTTTCACAGTTGCCTTTAAGTGATTTATTCTTCTACTTCTAACAGATTGGGAGAATTAATAAAAGTTCTCAATAGTGAGAAAAAAAAAACCCATTGAAATATCTGAGCATATCAGAAACTAGCAGCTCTTTGGAGAATAGAATGGTGTCAGGAGAGAACAACATAGGACAACATTTATCATGTCAGGTGCTGGGCTGCATTTGTTATTCCTCCCAGCCTATGAGCCTTAGAAATCAAGAACTGAGAATGAAGAGGCTTGGCTTTCTTGTACAAATGTAAAACAGTGAGTTATGGGCAGGGATTGACTCTGAGATTATTTGATGAGGTTTTCTCACTTTCACAGTTGCCTTTAAGTGATTTATTCTTCTACTTATAACAGATTGGGAGAATTAATAAAAGTTCTCAATAGTGAGAAAAAAAAAAAACCATTGAAATATCTGAGCATATCAGAAACTAGCAGCTCTTTGGAGAATAGAATGGTGTCAGGAGAGAACAACGTTTGATAAAAATTGGCAAAAATTGTAAAATACTTACTATGGTAAGATAAATAATATAAGGATTTAAAAAAGCTCAGACATATTATAAAAATGACACAAATTATTTGAGAACCTTGTTAGAGAATTACCAAGAAAGGGGTTTTAGTTTAAGTGATTTCCTATATTTTTCAGGGCTAAAAGTTTTCCAAAAGTTTCCCTTTGAAGATTTGGGGAGAATGGGCAGGATTGAAGTGTATCTATGAGCACCTTAGTGGCTGACGTCTTCAGATTAGAATTCCCTAAATACCTGAACTATTGCCAGCCATTATTGCAGTCTTCTCAGTTTGCAGTCTGAGGTACACTTTGTGCTTCTGGTAACTTGGGGGAGAGGGTATGACTGTGTCATATTATTCATCTGCAAAGAGAAAAGTTATAATAGTAAAATGATCTTGGTTATTTTATGGTAGAATAGTGTAGACTTTTTTTTTACTTTTTCTGTGTGTCTCCTTTTTAAAGTAGCATTTATCACATTATTGTCTTACCACAATGTAATTTCACACTTAATTGTATGATTCTCTCATTGATGTCTGTCTTTTCTATTGGACTCTGTACTCAAGGATACTTTTCTGCTTCCTTCTGTATCTGCAGAGCCTAGACGAGTGTCTGGCACACAGTATATGCTCTGTAAATTCTTGTTGGATGCATGAAAGGACCTTTGAAGTATTTTTTTAGAGTAGGCTAGATAAAAATCCATTTTTCAGCATTACTGACTACATTATTTTGTAAATGCTCAAAAAACATTTGTAAGGGATAGAATTTTAATTTAACAGTCTGTAGCTTTTATTTTTAATCTTTTAAAATTATAACTATTTGTACAAAGTAATTTCTTATATTCAAAATGGTTACATTTCTCATCAAAAATACCTTATTTTATTTTTTAATAGACTTTATTTTTTAGAAAAGTTTAGGTTCACAAAAAGTTACATTGAAAGTGTAGAGATTCATGGGGCTTCCCAAATGGCACAGTGTTAAAGAATCCACCTACTACTTGCAGGAGACACAAGCAATGTGGGTTCAACCCTTGGGTCAGAAAGACTCCCTTGAGAAGGAAATGGCAACCCACTCCAGTCCTCTTGCCTGGAAAATTCCATGGACAGAAGAGCCTAGTGGGTTGCACTCCCATGGGGTCGAAAAGAGTCAGACATGATTGAGTACACATGTCTAGAGATTTATATTATTTTTAAAAACTTTGACATATACTTGATTTACAAAGTTGTGTTAGTTTCAGGTGTATAACAAAGTAAGTCAGTTATACAAATACATATATCCACTCTTTTTTTAGATTCCTTTTTCGTATAGACCATTACAGAGTATTGAGTAGAGTTCCCTGTGCTATAAAGTAGGAACTTACTAGTTATCTGTTTCATTTATAGTACAGTGTATATGTCAACCCCAGTCTTCCTGTTTATCCTTCTCCTCGGTACCCCTTGGTCACCATAAGTTTGTTTTCTACATCTGTAAGACTGTTTCAGATTCATATTATTTTAAAATGATACTTGGACTACATGAGCCATTTAATCATATGCATTATATACTGCATATAAATTGATATGACATTCCAAAAATATACCTTTGTCTGGAGATATTGTTCCAGACATCTCTAGTTTTTAATGGACTATTAGAACACCATAAGGATAGTTTTTAAATTTTGAAACTTCTGTTTTGAAAATCTTTGATTTACTTGATTTCATTTATAATTACCACCACTTAGATATGTTGACTTCTTGTGTGATTTCCCAATGGCTTGTTTTCCTTGAAGAAAATAACACATTAGACACTTTTGTCTGTATTTGCAGATGAAGAAATTGAGGTGAAGTGATTTTTTATGATCACTTGCTAATAATTAATAGGAAGTTACAATTATATTCTTTTACTTTGTTGTTGCTGTTGCAAAGAAGAAAATAACCACTCATGTAGCAGGTTTTTTTTTTTTTCCATTGGTTCTCTATTCAGATGTGCAGTATACTCAAATAGTTATACTGTCATTTCATCTCATTTTTAATACATAAACTCTTTTGTTTTTTCAAATTTATGCAGGACATTAGTCAAAACTTCAAGATAAAAGTTTAAAATGTGAATAACAGTTTTACAGAAGAAAACCCCTAGTGTGTCATTATTAAGTAATGATGTAGCTGTTGTTTTCTATATATTTTCATGTATTGGTAAATAGAAACTTCTTGTTATCCCATACACAATAGTTGTTAGTATATTACTTGAAGAAGCGTTGGTAGAACTCATTGCAACTACAAATTATTTTTTATTAAAGTATAGTTGATTTACAGTGTTGCATTAGTTTCTGATATATGGCAAATGATTCAGTTATATTTGTCTGTATATGTGTATTCAGCTTTCAGATGTATATATACCTGTCTCTTATACACATCTAAAGCAAAAATGAAAACAGATTTGTTAGTATATTACTTAAAGAAGCGTTAGTAGAACTCATTGCAACTACAAATTATTTTTTATTAAAGTATAGTTGATTTACAGTGTTGCATTAGTTTCTGATATATGGCAAATGATTCAGTTATATTTGTCTGTATATGTGTATTCAGCTTTCAGATGTATATATACATAATAGATATATATGTATTCTTTTTTACACTTTTTCATTATAATTTATTATAAGATATTGAATATAGTTCCAGATGGAACTACAAATCTTAATCAGAATCTTGGTTTGAGAATAGTCTTTCTAATATAGATATGAGACATAATTTCCTTTAAAAATCATAATTTTGATCATATTAGGCCAACAGAATTTATAATTTTAAATCTCATTGAAGTTAAAATGAGTTTAAGAAATAGTATCAGAATTCACAGGCTAGAGGGTTAATGCTGCTGATTTTGTAGTAATCTTTTGAGGAGAACCCAAAGTCAGAAGGCTTGCAGTGGGGGTGTTGTTTGTACACGTTAGGAACACAGCAACTCGGGGGACGGGGGAAGACAGATGTGTCAAAGTTTAGGTCACTATCACTATTTAGGTAATCAAGGACTGATTTTGCTCAGCTTTACTCACCAAATTATTTTCACCTTATACATTGTATGCTTTTTTGTGTGTGAATTCTTTTAAGATCATTTTAGAAAAAGGGTTCCGTAGGTAAATACTGGGGATTTTGGAATTAGATGAGCTATATAACTTAATGTTGTATAAATTATGCATTACCTAGGAACTGAATTTCTGATTCATATGGTGTACCTGTTATTTTCATCACTCCTCTTGTCTTCTATTTCATGGCTACGTGGAGTTTTATTCCCATTACTCACCTGTGTCAACCCTGTTGGTCGCTATGAATGCAGCAAATTTCCTCAAATGACACTTGAGTTTTGCTGTCCTGTTAACCTTGCATTAAGCCATTTAGGTCTGAATTTTTTCTTCTCTTGAATATAATGCTTGCTAAAATACAGCCTAATTTCCAGGTCTTGAGTGTGCTGTCTCCCTTCATGAGGCCTTTTCAAAGAGAAAACTGATACATCTTTTTATTGTTAATGTTTTATGAGGCATTTATATATTGCCTCAAATCATATGAAATAGGACTCATGTCACTTATGACGTATGACACCATATATTAATAAATTGAGCTTTTCTTCTTGATTTTAAAAGCTTTGAGGAAAGGCTCTTGTATTCTTTTATATCTCTCAAGGAGCCTAATGTTGTTCCTGTAATTAATTGGATGCCGTTTTTCCTTAGTATTATCCTCACAGAACATATAGCTTATTTAATGCTTATTTGAAAGAAATATTAGCTCCTACTGCAGTATGGACATATTAAGTACACACACGTACTTGACACACGTACTTGACACACATACTTGACACATACATGACACAGGTCAAATCTTCATTATAGGAGAGGCATGCCTTATGTTAATTCCCCATTATGTACCTATCGTACCTCTGGTGGTAGACTTGACCACCTGTGTGCAAGGAAGAGCAGTAGTAGCAGTGGGCTGTCATAAAAATTAATTAATTCACATCCACTACCCACCCTACCCTGCGGACAGTCAAGATTGCTTCCTGAGTTTTTTCCCTCTAGTTTAAGCTGATAGTAAGCGTTAGAACCGTCTCTCGAAGATTTTATATTAACATTGGCAAGAAACAAACAATTGACATCAGGCATAAGTCTTATTTTGCGTTATGCTTTTGGCGCATCGTTGCTGGAAAAGTTATGCTAATCCACACCATCTGCAGATACCAGATGTGCCATTGAGAGGTGCACAAGTTCCTTTCCAGAAAGCTGCTTGATGTCGAATGTCAATCATTCGTGTTAAAATGACAGCACCTATCATCAAAGGAGGGAGAATAACTTGTGTTTTTTTCTTTACCATCACATACCAATCTGGATGATATTTAATGCTGTGATAAATTCAATGTGGCCAACAGGGGAAATGTAACAAATGCAATTGCTCAGTCCATCTTTTTGTTCCTTTGCAAAATAGCTACAGAATCTGTTGAAGACTGTCTCATTGAGTACACATGTACAGTGGGTGTGGTTACATGTTGCTCACTACCTTACATTTCTTGGCTTATGTGGTTTATTGTATTAAAAGAATTGCCTGGAAGGGTATCAGATGGTGCCAGGCACAGAGTAAGTTTTGTCATTGCGTGGTTGCATATGCTTCTGGAATCCTCTCCCAAATATGATTCTTGAAAAGAAGCTTGTTCATTTAAAAACAGTAATAGGTTCTTCATTCATAATATTATGTCTTAAAAGATGTTGCCATCAATTTAGTGAAACTATGATTTTGTGTCTTTTGTTTTCGGGAAAGAGGCAGAGAGGGTAAGAAGCAGTAACAATTGCCTGGGTCTGGATATATCTGCATTTAGTGGTAATAAAATTATTTATGTTCTCTTTTCATATCTTTTCAATTTTTTGCAGCTACTGCTAAATATTAAAAGCATGTCAGGGCACAGTTTGGTTTGAACTGTTGAACATTTCAGGTACACTTTAATTCCTTTGATTTCTAGGATATTAATGAGTAACATTGTTTGCCAGCAGCTAGGACTTACTGTAAGCTTTCTTTGTGTAGGGGCTTCCCAGGTGGCTCAGCTGGTAAAGAATCTGCCTGCCATACGGGAGGCCTTGGTTCAATCCCTAGGCTGGGAAGATTCCCTATAGAAGGGAATGGCTACCCACTCCAGTATTCTGGCCTGGAGAATTCCATGGACTGCATAGTCCATGGGGTGGCAAAGAGTCAGACATGACTGAGTGACTTTCACTTTTAGCTTTCACTTTTCCTTGTGTAGAGCTTGTGTGGGAGCAAGTCTCACTCTCTCCTTTCTCTGGTCCTTGTTTTAAAATTCCTGCGGCCACACTGCACTGTAGCCTGAAGGGACTTTCTAGGGATTTTGTCTGGAGATCAGATAGTGTTCCTCATAGTTCAGGTATTTTATAAACATGTTCCAGCCATTATATCAGAAAAATGTATCCTTTGATTTAAATTTTCCTCCTTAGGGAAATTCCCCCTTAGCCTGCCTCAGTGCTGTTCTTATTTAGGTTTTGCCAGGAAAGGAGACATATTTTTAAGACTCTGCCTGCAGTGCGGGAGATCTGGGTTCTATCCCTGGGTTGGGAAGATGCCCTGGAGAAGGAAATGAAAACCCACTCCAGTATTGTTGCCTGGAGAATCCCATGGACAGAAGACTCTGGTGGGCTACAGTCCATGGGGTCTCACTGAGTTGGACATGACTGAGTGACTCATAGTAAGTGCTGAAACATTTTTTTAAGTTATAATTATTTCTACTAACTGTCTTGGATAAATATCCAGTCACTCTTGGGTCCTATAATTGGTATATGATGTTGTTCCTAAGTGTTGAGCAAATGTGAATTTATAAAAGAAAAGGAAAGAAGGGCCAACTGAATCCAAAAAATATGAGGTCCCTGGGGATGAGTAGGAGACCGCGAGTGTTAACAGTATTGCACTGTTCTGCTTTTTTGATTAATAGTGCCCATTGAAATCTCATCTCAGATGAATTCTACATTTTTTTTTGGTCTCAGCCATGATGAATAGAGCCTACAAAAAAAATGTTCCAAGCATTTTGACTGGACTTTGTGTCTTTCTTCTCTTGTTTCTTCTGCCGAGAGACTTGTCCCTTTCCCCATCAAACCCTGGGCTCATCCCCTGGTGAACTTACCAGTGAATTATGTACTAGTCTTTGTAGAATGCTTTTTGTTGACTTCTCAGGAAAGAATTCTGTGCTTGCTCTATTCTGTACTCCCAGTCTCCTTCTTCCTTTCCTCTCTCAGTGAACCACTTACGTGCTCTAATAATATCCTAACTTCTGTCTTTACCACCTGGCTAAAGTCCTTGATGTGTTGAGAATTTCTTCTGTTTTTTTTTTTTTTGTTGTTGTTGTTGTTGTTGTTACATGTATCTTTGAATCTGTCTTTGGCACATAATGGATGTCTATGTTTGTTGAATTAATGGATGGATGAATAATTTTATAATGTATTTATTGAAATGTAGTTGGTTAATAATGTGTTTCAGTTGTATGGTGAAGTGATTCAGTTATGTATACATAAATATATCTGTTCTTTTTCAGATTATTTTCCCTTATAGGTTATTGCAAAATATTGGGTATGGTTCTCTATGCTATGTAGTAGGTCCTTGTTTGGTTATGGGTAGCCGTTCCATTCTCCAGGGGATGTTTACTTCTCCAAGAGATCTTTGCAACCCAGGGATCGAACCCAGGTCTCCAGCATTGCAGGTGGATTCTTTACTGTCTGAACCATCAGGGAAGCCTAAGAATACTGGAGTGGGTAGCGTCTCCCTTATCCAGTGGATTTTCCTGACCCAGTAATTGAATGAGGGTCTCCTGCATTGCAGGTGGATTCTTTATCAGCTGAGCTGCTAAGGAAGCCCATTTTATATATAGTAGTGTGTATATGTTAATCCCAAACTTATATTTTAACTTCCTTCTCTTTCTCTATGTCTGTGAGTATACTCCTATTTTGTGTTTAAGTTCATTTATATATATATATATATATATATATTTAGATTTCATGTATAAGTGATAGCATGTGGTATTTGTCTTTCTTTATCTAGCATACTTGACTTAGTATGATAATCTCTAGGTCCATCCATATGGCTGCACATGGCAGTTTTTCATTCTTTTTTATGGCTGAGTAATATTCCAGTGTATAAATACACTACATCTTCTTTATCCATTCATCTGTCCATGTATATTTAGGTTGCTTCTGTGTCTTGGCTATTGTAAATAGAGCTGTAATGAACATTTGGGTGCATGTATCTTTTTGAATTATAGTTTTCTCCAGATACATGTCCTAGAGTGGGATTGCCGGGTCATATGGTAACTCTGCTGCTGCTCAGTCATTTCAGTCGTGTCCGACTCTGTGCAACCCCATAGACTGCAGCCCACCAGGGTTCCCCATCCCTGGGATTCTCCAGGCAAGAATACTGGAGTGGGTTGCCATTTCCTTCTCCAATGCATGAAAGTGAAAAGTGAAAGTGACGTCGCTCAGTCGTGTCCGACTCTTAGCGACCCCATGGACTGCAGCCTACCAGGCTCCTCCATCCATGGGATTTTCCAGGCAAGAGTACAGGAGTGGGGTGCCATTGCCTTCTCCGATGGTAACTCTAGTTTTAGTTTTTTAAGGAGCATCCACACTGTTCTCCATAGTGGCTCTACCAATTTACATTCCCGCCAACAATGTAGAAGGGTTCCTTTTTCTCCACACCCTTTCCAGTGTTTATTATTTGTACAGTTTTTGGTGATAGCCATTCTGACTAGTATGAGGTGATCTGTCTTTGTAGTTTTGATGTGCCTTTCTCTAGCAAATTAGCCATGTTGATCATCTTTTAATGTGCCCTTTGGCCTTAAGGATGTTATATTATTCTTATATGCAAAATTTTCATATATGGAAAACCATATTTGCCCTCTTTATCTTCAGAGTTCAAGAGGGTATAAAACTGTGGACCATGAATTGCAATAAAATTATCTCTTTTAATTTTGAAAAATGGTATAGCCTAATGTGTTGTTCATTGATATTGCTAATATTAGACTTGAAATATTAATACATTGGTACACATTTGCAAGTTTTTTATAAAACCTTATTAACTTTGTTTTTTAGTTATTTTAAACTTGAGATATTGCTTCATATTAAAAAAGAACTTTGCTGATTAAAAAATCTTATCAGCAAAAGCTACTGCTACACTTTTATACATTATACAAGCATAACATTGCATATAGTTTGAAAAACTACTTTTAATCCTAATGTCAGTAAATTATTTTTGACATTTTTGTCTATAGCCCTGCAAAACTTTTAAAATGTATTTGTGGTAGACAGACCTTTTAAAATGTATTTGTGTACAGACTTTAAAGTACAAAGACGATCACATATTGTTCTTTAACTGAGCATCACTTTTGAGTTGACCAAATTACCCAAAACATTTTAGGGTAGAAGTTGCCATTTGATGATCATCTCTGCAGATGATGCTCACATTGAAACTAGAAGGTCAACCATATGGAGAGGTTAAAAATAAAATCTGCTGGCCTTCAAAATCCTCTTATCAGCCACCTAACGGGGTCAGATGCTGACAATGATGCATCTGAGAGCAGTGAGTAAAGACAGATTGCAGAAGTTTCATAATTGTGAATTGTGTTCTCAATCTATTTAATTCTGCTTATCTTTGTTCCCAGTCTTGGTTTCTCTGAACTGTGCAAATCTCAGATGCAGCCCCAAAGGCCAGTAGTTTGTTACATATTCATGCATGAAATAAAGTATTCTATGATATGTCAGTCAGATATACTACCAAATCAGAAAACAAGTGTTTTCCTCAAAGTAAGTTCCTTCTAAATGTAACAAAAAAGAGCTACTTTGTCATTAAAGTGAATGAATATTCATTTTCAGAACAGACATTATGTTTGGATTGTGTTAAACATGTATCTGTTAGTGAAAGTGTAAATCACAAAGATAAAATTTTATCTAAAAATATCTAGAAAAAAGCAATAAATATACACACTTTAAAATACTTCTCTTTTATGTAAGCCTTTCTGTCTCTGTTTTTAATGATTTAATATTGTTTATTTCCTGCTCTTAAAAGAAACTGGTGACCATGTTCATAGTAGTGTGTCTCACAATAGCCAAGAGGTGGAAGCAACACAAGTGTCCATTGATGGATTAATGAATAAATAAAACGTGAAGTATACATTCAGTAATATATTATTCAAGCATAAGAAGAAAATTATGACATATATTATAAAATGAATGAACTGTTATGCTAGGCTTAAATATGTGAGTCACAGAAAAATAAATACTACATTATATGAGATACTGAGATTTGTTAAGCTCATAAAAATCATTCAGTGGTTTCCAGAGGCTGGGGAAATGGGAAATAGGGAATTGTGTAATGGATACAGAGTTTCAGATTTGCATGATGAAAAAGTTTAGGCAGTTGAATATACCTAACCCTACTGATCTGTACAGTAAAATAGTTAATGGTACCATCTTAAAAATGGGATGATAAATTTTATGTATATTGCCATAATAAAAACAGAGAAACTAGGTAGAAAATACAATTTTAGACCAAAACTTATTTATTTTTAATCCTAATTGTTTCTACAGAATAAATGGCTAGGATTGGTCTTTGAGCCCCTAACAGGATTATGATATGCTACATGATTATAGATCAAATAGAAGTATACAGTAGATATGGCAAATTATTATTTGTAGAATAATTTAAAGCTGACTAAAGTACTGAAATCACTATGCCCAAATATGTATTTAAAAGAGATTCCTTGGTTTTATACTTATCAATTCATAATTTTGAAACATGTATTTATTCAAATATTTATTGAGTGTTTATTATAATGCCAGAGACTAAGCTGGACTCAGATATACAGTGTTAGTAAGCCTGGTCCTCAAGGAGTGTGAAGTCAATTGCAGTGGAGTAGAGGGAGAGTTTACAAATAAACAGAAAATTACAGTATAGTACCATGAGGATTATGAAAGGAGTAAATAAAGAGTGAAGTGGGAAAAGGTAGGAAGTTTGGGAATTCCAGAGTTTCTGTTCTGGGGCTTTAGGGGAAACTTTATGGAAGAAGCAATAGTTCAGTTCAGTGAGAACTGGAAGTTAATTAGGTGAAATGGTTGGAGGAGAAATTGGAGTGCACAGTAAGGGCAGAGGCCTTGTGGGCTGAGAAAGCATCTTCCTGCTTTCCTGGGATAGTCTTTTAGTCCTAAAGTCCTATTTGGATCACTCCTTTTCACTCTCCCAAGTCTAGTTTCAGTGGTCTGCCTGCAGGTCTTAGGGAACCTGGCTTGCTAACTGGGAGGAGTTTACTTTGCTTGAAACATTAAGTTTGGTTGTGGGGACAGAAGAGACACCTTAGAAGTTATATAATGAAGATATATGTCACCTTTTACATGATTCTCATGGCATTGAGGAACCACACAAGATTTTCATAGAGGAAAAGAGTATAAAAAGAGATGTATTTACTTTAGAAACTTAAGTCTGGCTGCATTGATGAGAAGAGATCAGAATGGAACAAGAGGCACCCCCATCCCTTATTAAGTACAGTACCATGGGGTAGTAACTGACATTGGTGGGAATGGGCATAGAAAAGAGTGAATGAATTCCAGAGCTATTCAAAAGCTGGCTTCCACAAGAGTTAAGAACATTGCATGTGATTTTGTGTGCTTGTGTGTGTGTGTCATATGGCAGGGTGGGGAGGGAAAAGCAAAAATGGCATAATGTCTTGGACTGCTGAGTGATGGAACAGTTCACCATTGTAAGGACATAAAAGGAAGGGGAAGTTTTGGAAAACTACATGCGTTTTCACTGTGGTCGTGAAGGGGATGAATAAGCCTAGTGAGAGTCCATGGATTGGACTAGAGAAGTCTAAAATTTGGAACTAAGGACAAAATAAAAAAATTAATGAAGGATGAACAGCCCAGAACCAAACCTAAGCAAACAAACAACAACAGCAAAAATGAAAACCCTCAAAACAAACAAACGGCTGAAGTATCAGGAGTGGGTCAGAGAGCAAGGAGAAAAACTGGCATATCATTCGAAGATACCCAGGAGCAAGGTGTTTTTCAAATGAGGCTAGGTCAGTGGGCAAGTCAGGGAAGGATTTGGCAGGGGGTGATGGTTCTGGATGGAGTTCTTTGTGAAGGCATTTCAGGAGCCCTGTAGGGCCCAGGCCAGACTGAAAGGAGTTACGGAGATAGATCAGAAGTGGAGGCTAAAAAAGAAGAAATTGAGGCTATGAGTGAAGACAACCGTTTTAGTAACTTTCACTGAAAGAGGAGGAGAATAGCATAGGAAGAATTATACTAGAGAAGATGTAATAATGCAATTTTATATTTATTAAATGCTTTATTGTGGTAAAATGAACATAAATTTACCACTTAAATCATTTTCAAGCATAGAATTTAGTGTTATTAAGTACATTCATGATGTTGAATGTGCCACTAATTCCAGAACTTTTTCATCACCCTAAACAGAATTAAGCAGTAACTCTCTGTTCGCGCCTCCCTATTCTAATCTTTCTGTCTCTGTGAATTTACCTATTCTAGGTATTTCATAAAAGTGGAAGCATAAGATGTTCTTGAGTGTCTGGTTTATTTCACCTAGCATATATGTTTTAAAGGTTTATCTAGGTTGTCCCTTGTATCAGAACTTCATTCCATTTTATAGTTGAATGATACCCCATTATAATATATATATATGCCAGTAGGGTTATACATTTGTCAATGGACACTTGGGTTGTTTCTCCCTTGTGGCTGTTGTGAATAATACTGCTGTGAACACGGACATGGAACAACAGACTGGTTCCAAATAGGAAATGGAGTACGTCAAGGCTATATATTGTCACCCTGCTTATTTAACTTATATGCAGAGTACATCAGAGAGGGCAATGGCATCCCACTCCAGTACTCTTGCCTGGAAAATCCTATGGACAGAGGAGCCTGGTAGGCTGCAGTCCATGGGGTCGCTAAGAGTTGGATACGACTGAGCGACTTCACTTTCACTTTTCACTTTCCTGCATTGGAGAAGGAAATGGCAACCCACTCCAGTGTTCTTGCCTGGAGAATCCCAGAGACGGGGGAGCCTGGTGGGCTGCTGTCTATGGGGTCGCACAGAGTCGGACACGACTGAAGTGACTTAGCAGCAGCAGCAGAGTACATCATGAGAAACGCTGGGCTGGAAGAAGCAGAAGCTGGAATCAAGATTGCCGGAAGAAATATCAATAACCTCAGATATGCAGATGACACCACCCTTATGGCAGAAAGTGAAGAGGAACTAAAACGCCTCTTGGTGAAAGTGAAAGAGGAGAGTGAAAAAGTTGGCTTAAAGCTCAACATTGAGAAAACGAAGATCATGGCATCTGGTCCCATCACTTCATGGGAAATAGATGGGGAAACAGTGCCAGACTTTATTTTTTTGGGCTCCAAAATCACTGCAGATGGTGACTGCAGCCATGAAATTAAAAGACACTTACTCCTTTGAAGGAAAGTTATGACCAACCTAGATAGTGTATTCAAAAGCAGAGCATTACTTTGCCAACAAAGGTCCATCTAGTCAAGGCTACGGTTTTTCCTGTGGTCATGTATGGATGTGAGAGTTGGACTGTGAAGAAAGCTGAGTGCCAAAGAATTGATGCTTTTGAACTGTGGTGTTGGAGAAGACTCTTGAGAGTCCCTTGGACTGCAAGGAGATCCAACCAGTCCATTCTGAAGGAGGCCAACCCTGGGATTTCTTTGGAGGGAATGATGCTAAAGCTGAAGCTCCAGTACTTTGGCCACCTCATGCGAAGAGTTGACTCATTGGAAAAGACTCTGATGCTGGGAGGGATTGGGGGCAGGAGGAGAAGGGGACGACTGAGGATGAGATGGCTGGATGGCATCACCGACTCGATAGACGTATTTGAGTGAACTCCGGGAGATGGTGATGGACAGGGAGGCCTGATGTGCTGCAATTCATGGGGTCGCAAAGAGTCTGACACGACTGAGCGACTGAACTGAACAGCTATTTTGTATGATATGTTCAGGCACTTTTAAAAACAAACATTTAAAAGTCTCTTGTATGGGAAGGATATTACTTACATCAGTTCACAAATGCATATTGGTTATGCATTATGTACAAAATATTTTTGAAAATGTTATGATCTGCTTTGCTATCCTCAAAATATTCAGTACAGCAATGAAGGCTGTTTTTCTGAATCAGTAACCTCTTATAAAATCTAATTTTGACTTAATACATAGCTAACGTTCCAAAAGCTTGTCCTGAGGAAATGCCTCTAATTATAAGAGAAAAATAATATAAGCAACATCAAATTTACTTGTGAAGCAATATTTGCAGCCTTCATTTTAACTTGTATATAAATTATTTTTGGAATTGTGAACAAGTGATAATTTAAATTATGAAGTCATTTGTGCTGATGCTTTGACATTTTGAAGAAAAACACAAGTACAGAAAATCTAATAAAATGCTAAGGGCAACTAGCAAATGACTCTTTGTTATCTCAGGAAAACAACATCTAAATACATATATTGTTTTTCATGGCCTAAATTACTTGACTGTGTTTTCATTTTGACTGCTTTCGTATATTGATTTGCTCCAAGGCAGCTGTCCAATAGAAATATTCCAAAAGGAAGGAAAGAAAAGGAAGATACTTGGTGTGGAGATAGTATTTTTTGAGTCAGGTCAGTCAGATATTTTCCTTATGGTTATAGTAATTATTTAAGAAGATTTGAAATGTGTTTTTGGGTTTACGTTTTAAGTATATTTTAAAGTTTTTCCTGAATAGTGTGTTTTTGTTTCTTTGTTTGAATTTCCTCGCCTGAAACAGTGTCAGAATCAAAATTTCAGTGTCAGAATGTGTAAACTTTTTCCCTCAGCAGCTCCTGAAAATCTAATAGTTAAATAGAGGTGACTGAATAGCTAAATTCCTGAGACTGATGAGTGAGAATAAAAACATCATGGGAACAGTTTATCAGTGAATATTGGTATTATTTAGAAGCCAAGTCGTGTCCTACTCTCTGTGACACCATCAACTGTAGCCCGCCAGGCTCCTCTGCCCATGGGATTTCCCAGGCAAAAATACTGGAGCGGGCTGCCATTTCTTTCTCCAGAAGATCTTTCTGACTCAGGGATCGAACCCACATCTCCTGCATTGGCAGGCAAATTCTTCATTAGTAAGCCCAGGGAAGCCCATCAGTGAATAAAACTACTGTTATATTAGGTCTGGGAAAAGCAAAAGATGACAGTTTTCTATTTGTACAGAAGAGTGAAGATCACACTTTCTAAGTGTGTTTCCTATATTTTATGTACTTTTTTTCAGCCTTATTTTACCAGGATTAGTAGATGGTAATTTGGACCAAGAGCTTTACTGTCTCATGCATACTGCCTTGATTGTTATCATCTCTTACAGAAAATAGGTTAATTTATGTTATGCATAAGGACCCAGACCTAGAAACAAATATTTGGCAAACAAGTCAGGTAAGAGTGTTCATGACTCTTTGAAATGATGATAGCAATGATGCTGATAAGAGTAGCTAACATTTATTAAGGATTGACTGGAACTTGCTTTGCTAAGAACTTTGCATGTATTATCTCATTTAGTCCTTAGAATTTTGCATATGTTAATGATCTCACTATACCCTGAGCTAGATACTCTCATAACCTTCCTTTATAGATGAGGAAGCTGAGACATGGTGAGGACAGGTCACTTGTTCAAGGTCACCTATTTAAGAGCAGAATCAACATGAGAACTTGGGCTTTCTGACTGCAGAGCCTGAGTCAACTACACTTTGTTTCCTATGATTTTGGCACAACATTTTTGGCAGATGGTAATCACAGAAGTTGCTTAAAGTCACAACTTTTAAGTACTCTTTTTATTTTTCTAAAGCCAAATTTTGTAGCTTTTATTCCCCCCAAATTATATTATCACTTTTGTAGCTTTGAAGAGGAAGGTGTGAAAATTCGAAATGTTATCTATTCTCATGTAATTTCTTACTTTCCACGGAGAGCATACCATACTCAGATCTAAATGTCATTACCGATTGTTTCTCACACTTAACGGAATGGAAAGTTTATGCTCAGTTTTGAGCAAAATCTCCCTTGTAGGAGTGTGACAGTCCTCAGCAAAGTTTTGGCACTTGTGTTTGGCAAAACATCCTGGGCAGATGAGTGGATAATATGGCAGGAGTACTGCTACTCGAAAAGGTGCATTAATATGAATATTAGCACCTTGAAGTGTTTGTGAAATAACCTTAATGGAAGGAATAGAATATTGACAAAACATTCTTAAAAAATTACACTTCATTTACTGGTTAAAGACATAGACAAAGAGTAATATATTGCAGAAGTCTGTGATGATTCAGTTCTAAGTTGTATGTGATGTCTGTAATTATATTTTAGAGGAATATTAAGTAATATGGATGTGATATCTGATTCTTAAATATCATCACTACACTGAATTCTAAATATAATCTATCTATAACCATATTTAAACAACAGATATTACTATGTGGCAGGCAATGACTTAGATGTAATAAGAAAAATCAGAAATTTCCAATGTAAATGATTTCAAAATAATTTTTATCATTTCTTCAGGGAATATTAAGGCAGATGAAAGGGATTTTTAATAAGGTATATAGTTCAGATGCAGTTTTCCTCTTCAGAATTCACATTATTGCCACAGTCTACGAATGACAAACATTTGTGGACTATGGCAGCAATCTGTTGGGTGTTTCAGTCTATTTTGAGCTGAAATTGATTAGCACTTTATGAAAAGTGTACAGAAAATTGCCATGCTATCAAGGCAAATCAAGCCATAATTCTGCCTTTTTTTTTTTGTACACCTGCAGCTATGAATATTTTTTGGTGGATCCATTGAGATGTACTCAAGAATATACATATTGGACTGCATATCATGCAATTTATTCTGATCTTACTGACAGTTTGCAAACAAAAACTCAAAACAAGATGCAACTGTGTACAGCTCCCGAACTCTAGGTTCTGATTTTGGCAGCAATGAATGCACGGAGAAAGGGGCTACAGCTGACGAGGAGGTGTGCTTTTTACTCATCTTACTGTGAAATATAATCTGGACAGTTGTTTAATGGATTTTAAGAAATATGGAGGAAATCTAAAGGGTTTTACCTGATTGTCTTTATTTTGTTTCACCTTGGAAATAATGAAAAGTTAAAATATCTCAGTGTTGATGACTATAATGACAGGAGTTCCTCATATTCAAAGGAAGTTAAGAGTGAGGAAATAAAGTGAGCAACAGTGATGGACTTCATATTTTGAGAAGAAGAGCCCTCTTGGTTGATAATACCTTCAAAGAAAAACAGGTGTCAGGCCAAAAGAAAAGGAGGGACACCATGAACTACATTGAATTCTGTTACATAGTGCCACCTGGGAAGCCCATGGAAAATATATAGTTTTTTTAATCATATAGACTTTCCAACATTATCATATGGATTTTCAACATCTAGTCTCTAAGTGATTGGGTGTTTAGATATTTCCAGTGTTTTTGTAATTAATGATAATAATTTTTGTCATCATCAACATTAACACAGTATAAAATTCACATAATATAACACTCGGTTTTCAAAAGCAGAGACATTACTTTGCCGACTAAGGTCCGTTTAGTCAAGGCTATGGTTTTTCCTGTGGTCATGTATGGATGTGAGAGTTGGACTGTGAAGAAGGCTGATCGCCGAAGAATTGATGCTTTTGAACTGTGGTGTTGGAGAAGACTCTTGAGAGTCCCTTGGACTGCAAGGAGATCCAACCAGTCCATTCTGAAGGAGATCAGCCCTGGCATTTCTTTGGAAGGAATGATGCTAAAGCTGAAACTCCAGTACTTTGGCCACCTCATGCGAAGAGTTGACTCATTGGAAAAGACTCTGATCCTGGGAGGGATTGGGGGCAGGAGGAGAAGGGGACGACCGAGGATGAGATGGCTGGATGGCATCACTGACTCGATGGATGTGAGTCTGGGTGAACTCCGAGAGATGGTGATGAACAGGGAGGCCTGGCGCGCTGCGATTCATGGGGTCGCAAAGAGTCGGACACGACTGAGCGACTGAACTGAACTGAACTGAACACTCGGTTTTGGCATCCGTTCCCTCTCTCTAGTTTCAAAGTATTGTCATCATTTCAAAGTAAGACCCCTTACCCAGTAAAAGGTATTTTTCTATCAGCCCCAGCCTACCTTCCCATCATTGTTTCCAGTCCCCTCAAAATTAAAGTCAGGTCTTATCAGGACCCAAACCAGAGTTGTAAATTCCTGCCCTATCACCTTTGTTAACTGCATTCCCTTTTCCATTTCTCTTCATTTTTTTCAAGCCCAAGTCAGTTGTCGTCTCCTTTGTGAAAACTTCTCTGATCGACTAAGCTTATTAAATCATCTCTCTCTTATGAAAGCTCTTGGCACACATATCTGTACTGTTCATTTGGCCCATTTTTCAGCTTAGCCAATAATGCCTGTTTAGTAGCATGTGTTGCCCATAAATTATATTGCAAACAATGTCTTGTTTTGTTAGAGTGGTATCTTAGTATCTTATCTATTTTGTATCCTCTGATGATTATCTTAGTACATGGCACAACAGAAGTGCACAATAAATTCTTGTCAAAATGAATTAAAATTTAGTTTTGTTGCCTTACAGATCTTAGCATATTGCTTAGCGCATAGTAGAACACCAACAAATATTTGCTGATTGATTTTAACATATTTGTGCTTTTATCTAATTCTCTGTCTTGAGGTTACAAGTCCTGAATAACTAACAGATTTGTAATAAAAGTATGTACTCTTATTTATGTGACCTTATTTTAGAAATTTGTATTCTTTTTTAGGAGCTTCCAGGTGGCTCCATGGTAAATAATGCAGGAAATGTAGGAGACACAGGTTAGATCCCTGGGTCAGGAAGATCCCCTGGAGAAGGAAATGGGAACCCACTCCAGTATTCTTGCTGGAAAATGCCCTGGACAGAGGAGCTTGGTGGGCTCTAGTAGATGGGGTTGCAAAGAGTCAGACACGACTGAGAATGCACACACATTCCTTTTTAGATATTTCCTTCTTTCTTTCCTTTCTTCCTTGCTTTGAGTTTGGCCTTAATCCTTCTATGTGTGATGTTTATTTGCACAAGGCAAATTCCAAATGTGGGCTTCTAAAATGTAGGATTATGTTTTTGCTTTTGTTTTCATATTGGTACTGATGACTAATAACTTCAGAGAGCTTGTGGGTGACTTGTGAGTCCTTTTTGGCTATTTTATCTGATATCTCAACTCTTTTTACTAGAGGAATAAATTATATGATTCCTTGTTAATGTATTTGCTTTGCACTTGTGTCCATATCCATTGGCTTCCATAAGTTGAATGCATGTTTCCATAGGAACTAGAAATAATACATTGGTATTACTATGCTGAGTTTCATTGTTCCGTGAAAACCTGTGCAAAACAAGAGAATGTGAATCTATGTGCTAAGTAAGCTATCTGTTTTACTTTTAAAAATGACGCATATTTTTGAAAAGCTCAACTGTACTCCAAGAAAATGTCTTTTTCATTATTACTTCTGAGGAAAAAAAATTGTTCTAAGAACTGATGATGTTTCCTTTTCCCCCTCTTCTATGATTCTATGAAAAAACAAAAGGAAAAAAAATGTAGTGAAGATCAGATTCAGAGCTAGATGTCTCAAAGTGTACCTCCATGTATTAATATTTCTGATAGACTTGTTTTACAGAATAAGGGCCACCATAGTTTTTATTGTTCTTCAGTTCAGTCACTCAGTTGTGTCTGACTCTTTGTGACCCCATGAACTGCAGCACACCAGGCCTCCCTGTCCATCACTAACTCTTGGAGTTCACCCAAACCCGTGTCCATTGAGTCGGTGATGCCATCCAACCATCTCATCCTCTGTCGTCCCCTTCTCCTCCTGCCCTCAATCTTTCCCAGCATCAGGGTCTTTTCATATGAGTCAGTTCTTCGCATGAGTTGGCCAAAGTATTGGAGTTTCAGCTTCAACGTCAGTCGTTCCAATGAACACCCAGGACTGATCTCCTATAGGATGGACTGGTTGGATCTCCTTGCAGTCCAAGGGACTCTCAAAAGTCTTCTCCAACACCACAGTTCAAAAACATCAATTCTTTGGCTCTCAGCTTTCTTTATAGTCCATCTCTCACATCCATACATGACTACTGGAAAAACCATAGCCTTGACTAGACGCACCTTTGTTGACAAAGTAATGTCTCTGCTTTTTAACATGATGTCTAGGTTGGTCATAACTTTCCTTCCAAGGAGTAAGCGTCTTTTAATTTCATGGCTGCAATCACCATCTGCAGTGATTTTGGAGCCCCCCAAACTAAAATCAGCCACCGTTTCCACTGTTCTCCCCATCTATTTGCCATGAAGTGATGGGACTGGTTACCGTGATCTTCGTTTTCTGAATGTTGAGCTTTAAGCTAACTTTTTCACTCTCCTCTTTCATTTTCATCAAGAGACTCTAGTTCTTCTTCACTTTCTGCCACAAGAGTGGTGTCATCTGCATATCTGAGGTTATTGATATTTCTTCCGGCATTTTCCAGCTTGTGCTTCTTCCAGCCCAGTGTTTCCCATGGTGTACTCTGCATAGAAGTTAAATAAGCAGGGTGACAATATACAGCCTTGACATGCTTCTTTTCCTATTTATTTTATCTTTTAATCAATCAAATAGGTTGAGCTTAATTTTATTGACATTCCTTTTTAACACAACTGAGCCTGATTTCAAAAGTGATAGCTCTTGCATCAGAGAGGACTAAACTGTGCAAAGCAGTGGTGCCCTTTGAGGAATGCTTCTGGCCAGAATGGCTACAGGGCACTCAGTTCTAGCAGTTTCTATGGTGATTGCAGACTGCTTCTTGTCCCAGCCCTTAACAATTTCAGCTTGAGTTTTTCTTGATTGCCCATCAGTCATCAGCACCTCTAAACACATTATATTATATACACACACAAAGTTGGCCAGACACAAAATAAATAAGACTTCTATTAAACTTGAGGAATGAGTTGCACAGAATGATTTAATCTTTCCTGTATAAATAAGACCCCTGTTCTATTCCATTGATTTTGGAAATCATAACGTGGTCCACTGGAGAAGGGAATGGCAAGCCACTTCAATATTCTTGCCTTGAGAACCCCATAAACAGTATGAAAAGGCAAAATGATATGATACCAAAAGAGGAACTCCCCAGGTCATTAGGTGCTTAATATGCTACTGGAGATCAGTGGAGAAATAACTCCAGAAAGAATGAAGGGATAGAGCCAAAGCAAAAACAATACCCAGCTGTGGATGTGACTGGTAATAGAAGCAAGGTCCGATGCTGTAAAGACCAGTACTGCATAGGAACCTGGAAATGTCAGGTCCATGAATCAAGGCAAATTGGAAGTGGTCAAACAAGAGATGGCAAGGGTGAACGTCGACATTCTAGGAATCAGCGAACTAAAATGGACTGGAATGGGTGAATTTAACTCAGATGACCATTATATCTACTACTGCAGGCAGGAATCCCTCAGAAGAAATGGAGTAGCCATCATGGTCAACAAAAGAGTCCGAAATGCAGTACTTGGATGCAATCTCAAAAACGACAGAATGATCTCTGTTCGTCTCCAAGGCAAACCATTCA
>SJYT01013604.1:105163-122239 GCA_006410635.1 Cephalophus harveyi | reverse complement strand
TTTTTTTTTTTTTTTCAGGAATAACACTGAGGAGAAAGAAGTGTACTTATTTTGGAGATTGTAGACATGGTATATCAATTTATGTATATTTTGAGTGAAGTGTTTATTTTACAAAGCCACTTCCTATTCCTCCTATCTTGCATTTAATTTTCTAGGAATAGAGCTAATTTGACTAGGACTGAATTACATAGAATTCATAAAATAGTCTAAAAACCCAGAAGAATACCTTATTCATCCAGATTTTGAAAAATATTAATTATGTATTGTTTTAAAGAAACATCTTAGACTAAGTTATTAGAGTTAATTATTTTTTTAAAAAATACATTATTTCCTTAGCTTCATCTCCAACTGAAGAAGAATACAGATCTCTTTCTAGGCCTTGAATGTTTTCTACGAAATGATGTAACTTTTTGAGTATTAGTTTTGATTGATTACTTACTAAATTCCTCTTTCCATCTTTGAATTTTTATAATGAGATCAAGGTTATAAAATGAAGCTTATTTTATTTTACCCACTTATCTACAAGAGGAAGCTGGGTGACTGAATATAAGGAAGTCATTACTGCCAGGCTTATAAATATGGTTTATGAAGAAGCTGGGCTTTGACTATTGATAGCCTGATTTATTTTGAGAATTATCACATGCTTCATATGAGAGTCTTCAAGTGGGGAAATGATTTACTACTTAATAGCAGTCAGTATAAGCAATGAATACATTGGTCTGGAAATATAGATTTGACCAGACTTTTGCATTGGTTTAATAGTCATGGCCTTTTTGAAACCAAAAAGACAATAACTAATTAGAAATATAGGGTACTGTGCCATTATTTGGATAGAAGAGACTTCTCTAATATCAGAAGGAGATGGTTAGCAGTGATTTCAGACACTCCATATGAAGTAGGTGTGCCCTCCCTCATTTTTCTAGATATCAGTAGCTTTTTTTCTACAGAAAAAGTAATGGGAAGATCTTTCAGTTCTGTTTATGGGATTTGGCTTCAGAAGTCTTTTCAAACAGAGAAGATAGGGGGTTTATGACACTGAGAAAAAAAAAAAAACAGATCCATTATATACGTGGAATTGTCTACTTTTGGTGCAGGTGGAATCTCTTTTTGAAGGCTTGCTATTTTTCTAAAAAAGAAAAAAAATGTCCAGGGGAGATTTGGTGCCAGGGACAATCACTCATATCATGACAGGGGATCTCCAGTGCTTCCAAGTGGTCCGTGGAACATTATTTAAAAGGAAGCCATCACACCATACAGCAGTCAGGTACTTGTGTGAAACAAGAAGTGGAGACTGAGTGAGCGAGGGGCCCAGAGTGCTGCTCCTCAAGGCCTAGTGTTCAGTCTTACAGTGTCTCATGAAGACATTGCCTTTTCAGGTCAGCCATCCACTCATTCAGCAAGTGTTTACTGAGCAGCTGCGATTGCCAGACTTCGTTTTAGGTGGAGACTTGAGCAAACCAAAAAACAGTTTGTACCCTCATGATAGTCTATGCTATAGTAGAGAAGACAGACAGTGAACGGACAAATATGTATTATAAGTTCAGATAATGATACATACTTAGGAGAATACCAGACTGAGATCGGGAAGAGAAGGAGATTGGTCAAACTGCTCCTCATGCTGGCTTGTCATGAAGGCGTTCCCTTCATGTATTCATTCTTCCATACATCTGCTCATCTGTTAGTTTAGCGACATATGTGTGTGTTCTCAGTCACTCAGTCATGTCCATCTCTTGGTGGCCCATGGGCTGTAACCTGCCAGACGTCTCTGTCCATGGAATTTTCCAGGCAAGAATACTGAAGTGGGTTGCCATTTGCTTCTCCTGGGGATCTTCCCAATCCAGAGATTGAACCGTGTCTCTTCCATCTCCTGCATTGACAAGTGGAATCTTTATCACTAATGCCACATGGGAAGCCCAGCTTAATGAAATTAATGAAATAAATTAAGACAGACTGTAGGTTCTGTTGTCAGGGAGTCATGTGAGTGAGTTCTGTGGAACTTAGAACTCAATTTACTTACATGAAAAAAAGTTAAATGAAGTTAAGATTCTTAGCTGTCTCACAGAAATCCCCTGTAACCTGTTACTCAAGCTTCACTGTGGTACTGATAGAAGAATGCCTTCTAATTCTTGAGAGAAGGAAGAAACCAAGCCATAGGAGGGAAAAGAAGAGGATTTCCTCTCTTTCCCCAGATCCGTGGCAGCTACCTGTGGGCACATTTTTAAACTGGCTGGTTGTGGTTTTCCGTGCTTCTACCAGCCTTTCAGCACCCTAGGTTACCCTCACTTCCCACACTGCCCTTTTCCGCTGCACTCAGCCTGCGCTGCATTCCAGCATTTTGGCTTTGGTTCTCCCTCAGGTACCCTGTGAGGAGAGCAGTTTAACTGAACGACTTCTCGTAAGTGTAGAGACGAGGCATAATGTGAGCATAGCCGTAAACTGAATTCAGGAATTTGTGTTTTTCTGAGGACACTTGAATCACTAATTGCTGGGGCTTTATGGTTGCAAACCTAAATGAAAACAGGGAGCATTAGAGGAGCTACCGTGGGCCAGGGGCCACTGGGCTTCGGAGGCCAACACTTCCTTCCACCATGTGGTAAGGTATGGATGGAGCCTTACTTTTCACCTTTTTCTCTTCCTTCTATGCAAAGACTGGAGTTTTCTTCTCTGATGACAACAGAGAGACAGAGGAGGGACAGAAGGTATATTTTTTAGTAAGCTATTCTGAAATATGTTTGTTTATTTGCTTTGCTTTGCAGAGTCTCAGTTGTCACATGCAAACTCTTAGTTGTAGCAGGTGGAATCTAGTTCTCTGACTAGGGATTGAACCCGGGCCCCTTGCATTGGGGAGTGTGGAGTCTTAGCCACCTGACCACCAGGGAAGTCCCTGCCTTTTATCTCCTGCCTTTTGTAAGTTGGACATTTGTAAATCAAGGGTCAGGGAATGTGGGGAGAGTTGGTTCTGTCAAGGTAAGTTGTCTAGCCTGCCACCACCACATGTGGGTAGGGAGCTGGTAACAGCGACGGTGGTGTTTATTTTAGAGACTGTGTTTCCTGACTGTCTGATATACTGGGTATTTCACATGCATTCATGATTTCATTCAATCTTTACCACAGTCCCGAAGAGTGTATAATAAAACAGTTTACACATAAAGATGACTAAGAGGTGGAGTAACCTGCCCAAGGTCACATATTTAGGAGTAGAGTTGATCTTCAAGCCTCTTTTCTCCTCATCCCTGTTATCCCAGAAATAAGCAAGTGATGATTCCAGGGAAACTAGTTCCTGCTAGTTAGACACAGGCTCTGTTAACTGAGGATTACTAAGGGGCTTCTTGTGCCCTGCATATGAAGGCAGATGAGCTAGGATGGGGAAAGGAAAGCCTGGCAGCTTGAGTTCTGTTTGACTGCTTTGTCTCCTGTCAGCTGACCAGAGGCTCAGGGCTGTGTGCAGAGGGGTCATTCCAACCTTAGCCAGACTCCCATCGGCTCTGGACCCCTGTGCTTACACTCTGACCTGAGCTCGCATCTTCCCTCTTTTAAGTATTAAAATAGAAACAGCACTAAAATGGAATAGTGATGAGAGTATGGGGCTGACAACCCTGTTGTTCCATCTTATGCTCACTATATTGATAGGACTTCCTGCTGCAGATTTTAGATACAGTTCTATCTATTATTCACGCCCTCTGGCTGCTTGTATTCCTTATTCCCGGGGGACACTTTTGCTGATTGTTCACTTTTATTCCCCCAAAACACCTAATGAGAACTCTGCTTTTTGTGTCTTTGTTGTTGTGCTTAGGGCACCTGATAGATCTTTGGTTGTGGTTGTACTACCAGTTATTCAAGTATTTCAGCAATTGGCTGAATTAGTTTTTTTGTTTTGTTTCTGAGGGGGTTGGGGGTGGGCAGTGATGCTCAAGTTTCTGTATTGGGGATGTAAAGTTATCTGCTTGGATCAGATGAAAAAATGTCTTGTAGACTTGGCAGAAGGATTTTTTCTTTTACTGTATAGGCCGGCAGCTGCTTTTTGGTTTTCTATTTTTTTTTTCCCAGTTGGCCAATTTCAACTTCCTTTTATTTCCTCTGTGATGTGAGGTTTAGGATGTAGCATTCTTTGCAGTGTGTGACTCTTCATCTAGATACACGTTTTAGTGAAGCCCGCAGCTGAAGGAATAGAACAATTCCATTATGATGGGTTGGCACACAGTTTATGATATATCTCTGATATCAAAGATAATTCTTCCATAGGTGTAGTTTTGCATCAGAAACTTCATCACCAGTGAAGGCAGTGGAACATAGTGGAAAGAACAAAAATCCAGGTGACCTATATATGGTTCCATTTGCACCACTAACTAGAAATGTAACTGTTGATAAATTCCTTTATTTTCTGGGTCTTAGTTTCCTCACTATAAATTAAAGAGGTTATTAAGATGGCCTTTGGGTCTCATATTCTGTAGTCCAAGGCAGAAGTAAAATAGGATATATTCTAGGAATGAAGAAAATAAGACTGAATAGTTTAAAATGAAACAAAAGAAGAGAAAAAAAATCACACCTGTAGAATGCAGATTATGTTGAGATGTGGTAGAAAGATCTAGATTTAAAATACTTCATTACAGTAGTGTTACATTTGTTTTACTTTAAGCTGTATCCTAGGGTGGTCTATGCCCTAATTAGGAATACACATTACCAATATCTGTGGATTTAATTAAAAGATTGAACTGAGGAGACACATATTATCCCATGTCTTAATCTCTAGTCAACAGGAGAAGTTTTACTGATGTTAAAAAACAAAATTCAGTTGAGTACATTTGAAGACCTTATTGGCTTTATTAAGTGATTCATGAATTTGGGGCATCTTATCTGGCAAATAGATACTCTGCAGATCTATGCGACACGGAAGGCTTTTATAGTGAGGACGGCAGGACAAGGAGAAGACGTCACAGTAAGGAAAAGTTGAAAATTCATTGGAGGAATATAAAAGTCCAGATGCAGATGACTTCTCGTTGGCTGAACTGTGGCATTTTTCCATTGGCTGGGCTTGTTACTGGGCAAAAAGGACGTCTTCCTCTTGCTGAGGTAGTGAAGTACTTTCACTTCGTGTTTGGGAATGCAAGGTACGTCTCTTTCTGTTGGGGATCAGTAAAGTAACTTCTTTTTGGGTTAATTAGTGTCCTTCTTTTTGGGCTAATTGATGAAGAGTGGAAGGGCATGAGAGCTCCCTCTACAGGCCATCCCAACTCCAATTTTAGTTCAAGTTTCCTTTTGCTAATTTTCTCACTAGTAAACCAGTGAGTGTGTAACAGAGCATGGCAGTACACAGCCCTTAGCATACAGCTATTACTGTGTGCCATTATCCTTCACCTCACCCTGTTACCAGGCAGTGGTGACTAGGGGACCCTTAGTGTTCCTGCTCAGCCATTGGCTGGCACCAGGCCCCTCCCACAAGAAACCAGCTGCCAACGAGCCACCATTAGTCATTAGTCCCTCATTCTGCAAAAGGTCTGTGAAGTTGTGGTCACCAGGCAGAGAGTGAGGTAGGAAGCAGATCCCGGCCTTCTTCCTGGGACCCTCCAGCTCACCTGGCCTCAGGCCAGCAGGTGCACTGAGGGGCCCAGGGAGCAGGCTGGAGTCTGTGTCCTGCAGGGCTCCAGAGCTGTCACCAAAGCTGCCCGCTGGCCTTGGCCCAGGCCTTCAGGCAGCAGGGAACCTCTCCTCCATGCCCNGCAGATCCCGGCCTTCTTCCTGGGACCCTCCAGCTCACCTGGCCTCAGGCCAGCAGGTGCACTGAGGGGCCCAGGGAGCAGGCTGGAGTCTGTGTCCTGCAGGGCTCCAGAGCTGTCACCAAAGCTGCCCGCTGGCCTTGGCCCAGGCCTTCAGGCAGCAGGGAACCTCTCCTCCATGCCCGCCCCAGTGAACTAGTAGGAGCGGCAGTCCGCATAGGCTGCAATCTGTGAGACCTGGCCCCACTGTTTGGGCAGCTTGAGGAGCCTACGGGTCTGTTGGGTCCTGGGCACCTGGTTTCTCAGTGATGACAGTGGGGCAGGGTCTGGGAACTTCTCTCTAAGGGTGCTGCCAACTGAGATCTGCCTCCTCTTAGCCAGAACTGGGCCCCTGAAGGGGGAAGGTTGTGATTTGACCTTATCCTTTTTGTCAGACCAGGGAATAACGTTGGTTTGGTAGAGATTGAGCTTGTAAGACTTAGAGTACCGTAGGAGCTGTGTTGAAACCAATAAAGCATATCCAGTAAAATCTTCACCCATTTTAATTCCCACCAGTTCCTCTGCTTAGGTATGTCACAACACCATAGACATTGACAGTCATGCCACCCTTAAGTTGATTCAAGGGTGTATATACAAATGTGTGATTGGAACCAAAGATATTGATTCTGTAGAGCAATTTCTTATGGATTTAACATAAACGGTTGAAGTTCTCAGATACTTTCAAAAATAAGCAATGTTTATCATCTCTGCTTTAGATGAAGATGCTGACAAAACAACAAATCAGCCACTGCAATGATATCCTTGCAGTCCAATCATTAAAATAGCTCTTCTGTTTACACCACAAATTAAAGAAGAGATAAGTGAGAGTTATCATACTATTTAGGTATGGACAGTACGATTATGAAGCAACAGACACCAAACGGTTTGAGTGCGATATTTAAGTGAAGGTTTTAGGGCACCCAACGCATTTTACGCTTACCCAAAGCATCTCCAGTACTTTGGCGACCTGATGCGAAGAACTGACTCTTTTGAAAAGACCCTGAGGCTGGGAAAGACTGAGGGTGAGAGGAGAAGGGGACGACGAGGATGAGATGGTTGGATGGCGTCACCAACTTAATGAACGTGAGTTTGAGTAAACTCCGGGAGTTGGTGATGGACAGGGAGCTCTGGCGTGCTGCAGTCCATGGGGTCGCAAAGACTCGGACACAACTGAGCGGCTGAACTGAACTGAACTGAAGCATCTAAAGTGTCTGCCTACAACACGGGAGACCTGGTTTCGATCCCTGGGTTGGGAAGATCTCCTGGAGAAGGAAATGGCAACCCACTCCAGTATTCTTGCCTGGAAAATCCCATGAACGGAGGAACCTGGTAGGCTACAGTCCATGGGGTCGCAAAGAGTCGGACACGATTGAGCGACATTTACTTTACTTACTTTACTTAGGTATGGAGGCTTAAAGAACTTCCATGAACAGTATGAAAAGGCAAAAACATAGGACACTGAAAGATGATCTCCCCAGGTCGGTTGCTGCCCAGTATGCTACTGGAGAAGAGTGGAGGAATAACTCCAGAAAGAATGAAGAGACGGAATCAAAGCAAAAACAATACCCAATTGTGAATGTAACTGGTGATGGAAGTAAAATCTCATGCTGTAAAGAAAATAGGAACCTGGAATGTTAGGTCCATGAATCAAGGTAAATTTAAAGTAGTCAAACAGGAGATGACAAGAGTGAATATCAACATTTTAGGATTCAGGGAACTAAAATGGACTGTTAACTCAGATGACCATTATATCTACTACTGTGGGCAAGAATCTCTCAAAAGAAATGGAGTAGCTTTCATAGTCAACAAAAGAGTCCGAAAAGCAGTACTTGGATGCAATCTCAAAAACAACAAAATGATCGCTGTTTGTTTCCAAGGCAAACCATTCAATATCACAGTAATCCAAGTCTATGCCCTAGCCAGTAATGCTGAAGAAGCTGAAGTTGAATGGTTCTATGAAGACCTACAAGACCTTCTAGAACTAACATCCAAAAAAGATGTCCTTTTCATCACAGGGGATTGGAATGCAAAAGTAGGAAAGAAAAGAGATGCCTGGAGTAACAGGCAAGTTTGGCCTTGGAGTACAAAATGAAGCAGGGCAAAGGCTAACAGTTTTGTCAAGATAACGCACTGGTCATAACAACACCCTCTTCCACAGCATAAGAGAAGACTGTACACATGCATATTACCAGATGGTCAATACCCAAATCAGATTTATTATATTCTTTGCAGCCAGAGATGGAGAATCTGTATACAGTTAGCGAAATCAAGTCCGGGAGCTGATTGTGGCTCAGATCATGAACTCCTTATTGCAAAATTCAGACTTAAATTGAAGAAAGTAGGGAAAACCACTAGACCATTCAGGTTTGACCTAAATCGAATCCCTTTTGATTATACAGTGGAAGTGACAAATATATTCAAGGGACTAGATCTGATAAGAGTGCCTGAAGAACTATGGACAGAGGTTCATGACATTGTACAGGAGACAGGGATCAAGACCATCCCTAAGAAAAAGAAATGCAAAAAGGCAAATGGTTGTCTGGGGAGGCCTTACAAATAGAGGCCTCCTATAGAGAAAAGAAGAGAAGCTAACGGCAAAGGAGAAAAGGAAAGATATACCCATTTGAATGCAGAGTTCCAGAGAATAGCAAGGAGAGATAAGAAAGCCTTCCTTAGTGATCAGGGCAAAGAAATAGAGGAAAACAATAGAATGGGAAAGACTAGAGATCTCTTGAAGAAAATTAGAGATGCCAAGGAAACTTGCCATGCAAAGATGGGCACCGTAAAGGACAGAAATGGTATGGACCTAACAGAAGCAGAAGATATTAAGAAGAGCTGACAACAATATAAAGAAGAGCTATACAAAAAAGATTCTCATGACCCGGATAACCATGATGGTGTGATCACTCACCTAGAGCCAGACATCCTGGAATGCAAAGTCAGGTGGGCCTTAGGAAGCATCACCACGAGCAATGCTAGTGGAGGTAATGGAATTCCAGTTGAGCTATTTCAAATCCTAAAAGATGATGCTGTGAAAGAGCTGCACTCAATATGCCAGCAAATTTGGAAAACTCAGCAGTGGCCACAGGACTGGAAAAGATCAGTTTTCATTCCAATCCCGAAGAAAGACAATGCCAAAGAATGTTCAAAATACCACACAATTGCACTCATCTCACATGCTAGCAAAGTAGTGCTCAAAATTCTCCAAGCTAGGCTTCAACAGTATGTGAACTGAGAACTTCCAGATGTTCAAGCTGGATTTAGAAAAGGCAGAGGAACCAGAGATTAAATTGCCAACATGCGTTGGATCATAGAAAATGCAAGAGAGTTCCAGGAAAACATCTACTTTTGCTTTATTGATTATGCCAAAGCCTTTGACTGTGGGTATCACAACAAATTCTGGAAAATTCTTCAAGAGATGGGAAAACCAGACTACACTACCTGCCTCCTGAGAAGTCTGTATACAAGTCAAGAAGCAACAATTAGAACTTGACATGGAACAACAGACTGGTTCCAAATTGGGAAAGGAATACATCAAGGCTGTCTATTGTCACCCTGCTTATTTAACTTACATACAGAGTACATCATGCAAAATGCTGGGCTGGATGAAGCACAAGCTGGAATGAAGATTGCTGGGAGAAATATCAAAAACCTCAGATAGGCAGATGACACCACCCTTATGGTGGAAAGTGAAGAAAAGCTGAAGGCCTCTTGATGAAAGTGAAAGAGGAGAGTGAAAAAGGTTGGCTCAAAACTCAACATTCAGAAAACTAAGATCATGCCATCTGGTCTCATCACTTCATGGCAAATAAATGGGCAAACAGTTGAAACAGTGAGAAACTTCATTTTTGGGTGCTCTAAGTAGCAATCAAATTAGAAGATAACTTGCTCCTTGGAAGAGAAGCTATGACCAACCTAGACAGCATAGTATAAAGCAGAGACATTACTTTGTCAACAAAGGTCCATCTAGTCAAAGCTATGGTTTTTCCAGTAGTCATGTATGGATGTGAGAATTGGACTATAAAGAAAGCTGAGCGCTGAAGAATTGATGCTTTTGAACTGTGGTGTTGGAGAAGACTCTTGAGAGTCCCTTGAACTGCGAGGAGATCAAACCTCTCCATCTTAAAGGAAATCAGTCCTGAATACTCATTGGAAGGACTGATAGTATGTTGGCCACGTGATGAGAACTGACTCATTGGAAAAGACTGTGATGCTGGGAAAGATTAAAGGCAGGAGGAGAAGGGGACAACAGTGGATTAGTTGGTTGGATGGCATCACCGACACAACAGACATGAGTTTGAGCAAGCTCTGGTTGAGCAGGCTTCAACCTCCGGTGAAGGACAGGGAAGCCTGACGTGCTGCAGTCCATGGGGTTGCAGAGTAGATGTGACGGAGTGACCCAGTTGGACTGAACTGGTAGAGATTTACAGGAACATCCTTTCCTGACCATGACCTGACCTCAAGAACAAAGGCTTTGACACTGAGAATTTTGCAACAACTGACCACGCCTCTGCCTCCATTTTTGTAGAAAAAGGTTTGCTGAAAGCTTTTGGAGGGTTTGGAGTTTTTCATGCATGAGCCACCGTCTCCTTGCAGGGCCTTCAATAAAGGTTTTTCTGTTCCAAAGTCTTGATATTTTGGTATTGTTTGCCCTCTTTGTGCACCGGCCACACGAACTTGCATTTCAGTAACAAGTGCCCGAATTGGATTTTTTTTGGTGAAATTCTTAGCTTGTTAGTTAGCATAATAGATTTTCGAATTAGTTTATTTCCTACATAATTAGTGGTATTTAAGATTTGTGGATTGGCTGCAATATTCTTAGACATACATCCTGCCCATGCCCTATTATGGCATAGGAATCAGGGTGGCTTTCAGGAGAGATGGAAGCATGAATCCCAATCTTGGACCGCAGATAATCAGATATAGTTAGTTGCTTACTGCTTGTGTAAGGATAACAAATTCCTCTGTCTAGATTGCTGCATGGGATGTATGATCTATGATCCTAAAAAGTTAGAAACCTGGGACCTCATTGAACTCATAAACAGGCTTAAAGAACTTATTTTGTTTGCTTGCTTTTATTATCTCTTATAGCTACTTAATGTTCTAAGTAGGTCACAGTTTATTCTAAGGCTTGCTTTCATACCTACTTGTGATGTCCAGAGACAAAAATCCAAACCTTTCAGTTACTTCTAACTTTTGGTAGTAACAGTCAAAAGAGCTTCATATTGCGCATGGCCAAATTGGCTTGGGTAAGTTTTCATACAAGATTCTGAAAATCTCAGCTTTGCCACTTAATCAGCTGTGAAATGAGTTATTTAGCACTTATGAGTCTCATCTATATGTTACCTTAACTGGTGATTGTGATTACTGGGATAATATATGCACTGTCCTTAGAACAGCTCTCGGAACAATGGTCAGAATGCCAGCAGGCATTTGTTACCATTAGGATTTGTCCAACACATTCTTGCTTGATCAGGTCCTGGACGCAGCCAGTGATGTTAGACATGCCCCCACTGTAGGAGTCCCAGAAACAGAAGTTGGTCTGTATGTGCAGCTGGCAGTGGAGAGCATGTTGAAATTTGGAAGCCATGGGTTGGCCTTCTTTCTCCATTTCTGCCTCAGCTGCAGGAGAGACTTGTGTCAGCCTAATGAACACCATAAAATAAATAAAAGATTTTGTTTAAAGTTGCTCAGATTAGTTTCTATTGTGGTGGTGGTGGTGGTGTTCAGCCACCAAGTCGTGTCAGACTCTTTGCAACCCCATGAACTGCAGCACATCAGGCTTTCATAATCAAAAGGAAAAAAAGCTATTTTCAAGGTCGCCACTTGAGCTAGTCGCGTCTTTTTCAATGCTGTCAGTGGCATTTGATGTGGTTTTAATTGTCTTTGTCTTTCTTAAGATAAATTCTCACTGGGTGTCCATTATCTTGCACTCTCTGATTTTTTTCCTACAACAGTGCTGATTCTTTCTCAGTCTCTTACTGGATTCACTTTCTCTTACCAAACTCTAAATGTTGAGCTCCTACAGGACTCAGGTAGCCTTCTCTTTATCTACACTTATTCCTAGTTATTTCATCTAGTTTGATGGTATCAAGTGCTGTCTAATTAATTATTATCTGTATAGTGATGATACCCAATTTTAATTTTTGGCTCAGCCTCCTCCCTGAGCTCCAGACCTGTATATCCAAGTGTATAATCAGTATGTCCTCTTGAATGCCTGTTAGGCATCTCAGCTTCATGTGTCCAAAACTGAACTCTTGATTTCTTCCAGTGTCTTCTTGATCTTCATAAAAGGCATCGTGTTTATCCGGTTGCTTGGGTTGACACACTGGGGTCATGCTTAACTCTCCGCTTTCACTGTCATCCCCTATCCCGTCCAGTGAGTGCTGTCAGTTCTATCCTGTGTAACTCTGACTGCTCGCTACCTCCTTGTCTTTGCCACTGCCACTCTCAGTTGCCTGTCTGTCCCTTGTTGGTTTCTCTGCTTGTGCCCTTGTCTGTCTGCGGTCCCTTTTCTTTTTAGTGACCAGAAGGATACTTCTAGTGTGTCCCGTCACGTCACTGCCCGACTGTAAACTTGCCCTCTGGCTTCTGCTTGCACACTGAGTAAATAAAGCTGACCACCCTGAGCGTGGCTCATGGGGCCTTGCTTGATCTGGCCACTGGCTGCCCTTCTGACTCATCGCCTCTGTCTTCCCTCCCCTCTCCTCCCAGCCCCTCTCCTTACTGTTTAAGCATGCATGCCTCCGGGCGTTTGTACTGGGGACTCCTCCGTCTGGACTGTCCTTCCCTTGGGTATTAATGTGGCACCCAAGCTCCTTTCATCTGAAACTTTACCCAAGCGTTATTTCCCTGGAAAGTCTTGCCTTGCCCAAATTCAAAATACCCCTTCCTTCTGCTCATGCTTGATTATGTTCTTCTTCAGTTTTATTTTTCCTTGTAGCGCTCATTGCTGCCTGCAGTTGTGCTTTATTTGTTAATTGTCTCCACAGTAAAATGTAAGCTCCACAAGCCAGGGATTTGTCTTGTTTATACCTGTATCCCCAGGGCTTGGGAGAATGCCTGACACTGATAAATTTTTATTTTAGTTTGATAATGAATGAATAAATGATACCAGCAACTATCACCTGTTAGATGTTGAAAGAAACACAACTTGGTTAGATGCAAAATACTGATATTTTGCAAAAGTATATTTGCAAAATATATGCAAAAGTATATTTCCTTAAATTTAAGAGTTTTTTTCACATTTTATTATTTGAAATCAAGTTGCATCTTATAATTGATATGTGTATTTAATATAGTAGCTGTAACATCCTGAGCTGATATTAAATTAATTCATCGCCTCTGTCTTCCCTTTCAACTTCTCACCCTAGATTATGAATTTTAAGCACTGTATTAGGTCTGTGGTTGGTGAGGGTAAACAGTATACTTCTGGTCCTCTTCAAATATTTAATAACAGTAAATGCATAATTTGTTGTTGGGAAATATTTTTTTCTCAACTGGGTAGAGGTTTTTTTTTTGCTAATTATTCTTTGTTATTCTGTAGACATTACTAAATGTCTCTTATACATGATTTCCATTGTACTGTATACTGTAGATCATCCTACAAATACCATATAGACAGTGATTTTGATTCTTTTTGTTTTTAATCTTTTTTTTTTACCATGGTACTGGCTTTATCAATTTAGCAAAATATGCTCCTATGCAAAGTGTGACTTATTTTCTAAGTCATGTACTGTTAAAATCTTATGCTGTCTTAAATTTGCTCTTATTTTGGGAATTTTATTAATATATTAATCTTGATCCCATTGTCTTGTGTTCAGAATTTATCTAAATGTTTCCAGGAATACTGGAGTGGGTAGCCATTTCCTTCTTCAGGGAATCTTCCCAACCTAGGTATTGAACCCAAGTCTCCTGCACTGAGGGCAGATTCTTTACTGACTGAGCTTTCCAGGCAAGAATACTGGTATTCTTGTCTACTATGGACAGAGGAACCTACAGTCCATGGGGTTGTAAGAGTTGGACATGACTTAGCAAGTAAACCACCACCAACTGTTTCCAAATGTTCTAAAAGTGCTAATGAACTTTAGGATGCTAAAGTATATAATTTTGCAACTCTTTTAAAAGTATATTTTATAACCTAATAGGCCTTTCTTGAAATAATTATTTTTGTGGTATGCTTATAGACAGAAAACACATTTGTTATCTAAGGTAATATATATTTCCTTAATATTTATGATGAGTAGACATTAGCCTGTCAATAATTTAGTTTTTTCTCTTTAACTTTAAGCCCTTTCTTTACAGATCGCTTATGTTTTGGTATCACTTAATACTCGAGCATCCAAGTTCAAAAACCTTTGAAAACTTTCAAAATTATAAATATTAGCCATGGTTTCTCTGAACTTTAGAGACTATAGAAAAGTCTATGACAGGAACTACTCGATGCTTTCTTGCCCCTGTTTTTCTTGGGAAAAAGAGCAACAACAACAGTTACATTGGAATTCTGCCACCCAAGTAAAGTTGATGTATCCTGCCGTGCTATAGATGGCTGTCTGTGTTCTGGGTAGAAGTGTTGTGTGGTCTTGATGAGAAATCATCTTAGAGCAGGAGGGTACTCTTCCTCTTCACCCTTTTCCTGCTTGTTGCTGACTAGAATAGATATCTGTTGGATAGTGCTTTTCAGTCTCACTGGACTTGAGGATGAGGGTCATACTGTAAGGATGGCAGAGTGATGAACTAGAAGGAGTCTGGGTCGTTGATAGCTTCATGAAATCTTCATACCAACTCTGGGCTGCCAGCCTCTAGACGTCTTTTAAGTGTGTAAGAAGAAAAAGAAAACTTTTGGTCATACTGTAAGGATGGCAGAGTGATGAACTAGAAGGAGTCTGGGTCGTTGATAGCTTCATGAAATCTTCATACCAACTCTGGGCTGCCAGCCTCTAGACGTCTTTTAAGTGTGTAAGAAGAAAAAGAAAACTTTTGTTTAAACCATTGTTCTTTGTAGATGATCATCTGTTATCCTGCTATACTGATATAAAAACTGCTTCCCTTCTTCTAGTCTTTCCCTGTGTCTGTTTATTTGATACACACCCATGCATATACCACATGTACAAACGTATACAGAGCTAAAAAAAAACCTGTTGCTAGTGTATTATATGTTTTCATCTCAGTGGCAACAGCATATCCTCATTTTCTCATATCAAAATTATTTTTAGACATTTTAATATCTACTTAACATGATGATATACTATAGTTTGTTTAATTGGCCCATTATCTTTGACAATTATTTTCTTTAACTGTTTAGCAATTTCTTGATCTATCTTAGGATTATTTTGATCTGCATTTTAACTTGCTGAGTATATGTTGTGTTAAAAACACTATTTAAACACAGCACATGAAATTCACTTTCACTTCTCTAAGGGTTCTTCCCTTTGAAAAAGATGCCCTAGCTTTGCTACACCTTCGTTCTCCTGTAATCTCTTACAGTTCTCTCATTTTGCACTTGGCATTGTACCATATTTACTTATTTTCTTCTATACTTCCCTCATTTGCCCTTTAGGAGGGTCTGGAGCTGGGTTTGATTATTCACTAAATATTTGGTTTACTAAGTTATCCTGGTCTCTCCAGGCAATAACTCCATATTTTCCTAAGCTTGAGTTTCTTTATCTGCAAAATAGGTATAGTATATTTTTCCACTCTTAAGTATCTTGAGGATAACTTAGATAATTCCTGTGCTGCTGCTAAGTCACTTCAGTCGTGTCCGACTCTGTGTGACCCAATAGACAACAGCCCACCAGCCCACCAGGAGGGAGCCTGGGATTCTCCAAGCAAGAACACTGGAGTGGGTTGCCATTTCCTTCTCCAATGCATGAAAGTGAAAAGTGAAAGGGAAGTCGCTCAGTCGTGTCCGACTCTTTGCAACCCCATGGACTGCAGCCCACCAGGCTTCTCCGTCCATGGGATTTTCCAGACAAGAGTACTGGAGTGGGGTGCCATAAATGGCTTAATACTGTACCAGACCCAAGGTCAATACTGCCTTTAAGTCTCTGCTCAGATTTCTTCTCTTCAATGAAACCTATCCTGGAGCTATATTTAAATTGTAAACAACCCTTAATCCCCCTTACTGTGTTTACTCTATAGCATTTATCATTTCCAATACACTATATGATCATTCATGTATTTAATAGCTCTGTTGTTCACTGTTGTTACTTCCCACCAGAGTGGATATTTCAGAGAAGGCTGGAATGTTAACCTTTTTGTAAACTGCAGTATTCCAAGACCAACAGTGCCTGGCACAGAGTACATGCTCAATAAATATTTGCTGAAAAGTAGTGATATTAGTACATTTAAGATGTTTTGAATGAACATGTTTGAGGAGCATTTTGTGATGTTCTGTTTATTTGTGGTTTCAGAGACTCTGTAAAAAGCATTTATAACTTTTCCAGGCTCCAGAGGTTATTTTTCAGGGTCAATATCCTATCCTTGGTCATTATCTGCTATTGTTTTGGTATGGAGTCTTTGTTTCCCATCCTGCGCTTATCTCCTTTATTAGTTTTCTAAGGATGCCATTACAAAGTACCATAGACTTGATAGGTTAAACCACAGAAGTCTATTTTCTGAGGATTCTGGAGGCTAGAAGTCCAAGATCAAGATGTCATCAGGGTTGATAATCTTCTGAGGGCTTCTCCTTGGTCTGTAGATAGCCTTCTTCCCTGTGTGTCTTCATGTCCTCCATCCTAATCTCCTCTTCCAATAAGGACACCAGTCATAATTGAATTAGGGATCACCCACATGACCTCTTTTTTTCTTTAGTTGCCTCTTTAAAGCCCTTCTGGACATCACCAGATGGTCAACACCAAAATCAGATTGATTATATTCTTTGTAGCCAAAGATGGAGAAGCTCTATACAGTCAACAAAAACAAGACCAGGAGCTGACTGTGGCTCAGATCATGAACTCCTTATTACCAAATTCAGACTCAAATTGAAAAAAGTAGGGAAAACCGCTAGACCATTCAGGTATGACCCAGATCAAATCCCTTATGATTATACAGTGGAAGTGAGAAATAGATTTAAGGGCCTAGATCTGATAGATAGAATGCCTGATGAAGTATGGAATGAGGTTCGTGACATTGTACAGGAGACAGGGATCAAGACCATCCCCATGGAAAAGAAATGCAAAAAAGCAAAATGGCTGTCTGGGGAGGCCTTACAAATAGCTGTGAAAAGAAGAGAGGTGAAAAGCAAAGGAGAAAAGGAAAGATATAAGCACCTGAATGCAGAGTTCCAAAGAATAGCAAGAAGAGATAAGAAAGCCTTCTTCAG
>SJYT01013604.1:65908-103191 GCA_006410635.1 Cephalophus harveyi | reverse complement strand
TTTCAGTAGTGTTTGTGTTGTTACTCTGCAGTTGTTGTTTAAGTGTTTCTAATTTTAAAAATAAGTGGTTTATAAGCCAATACCTATATACATGAACTCTCTGTGGGAGGGCCAAACAGAGACATTTTCCTAAACTTATGGGCCCAGAACATTAACCACCAAAGGAACCTGTTTGAAAGAATTATAAAATCAGAAAACTCAGAATCCATTTCACTTCACTAAACATCCTTAGATCTTCCCCTATGAAAACTAGAATGTGAATGCAAGCAGGGAGTTTTGTGCTTGCACTTTTGTGATCTACTGAGAACAAAAGGCAGCAGCCATGGAGTAACAGCTAATGGAGTACAACATTGACTCATGTTTGAAAAATAGGTACACTGATAAAGGAAGTCTGGCATTCCCCAAATTTATTTGTCAATAAAGCTTTTTATTGCAATACTTGAAATTCTATAAAAATACAGGTCTACAGTATTTTGTACGTGTGTTACAATAAGTACTGTGAGCAAGGCTAAATCAATTTATTGATTGAGAATCAATATTTTATTCATATAAAATACTATTACACTATTATTGTAATTAATGATAATACTTTACATTTGATTTTACTTATATAAGCTTTAGGTACAAAATGTAGGCCTTGTATTAAATTTATATCCTAGATTATAAGTGCCCATTTAAAAGAAATCTTTTAAAAAAAATCTTTAATGCTACTATATTTCATCGTAAATTGTCTTCCGTGAAAATAGATTTTAGTTACCCAAGGGCTGTCTCTTATACACATCTAGATGTGTATAAGAGACAGATCCTATCCTTGGTCATTATCTGCTGTTGTTTTGGTATGGAGTCTTTGTTTCCCATCCTGCGCTTATCTCCTTTATTAGTTTTCTAAGGATGCCATTACAAAGTACCATAGACTTGACAGGTTAAACAACAGAAGTCTATTTTCTGAGGATTCTGGAGGNCTAGTATATTTCATCGTAAATTGTCTTCCGTGAAAATAGGTTTTAGTTACCCAAGGGTTTATACAAATGAATTTGATTAAGTTTCTACTTTTACAGCATTAAATATTAAGCTTCTTTGAATACAAAGAAGAAAGGTGAATAAAAGCACTAATGACTAATATTTTGTCAGAAAACAGTTGATTGAAAGTGCAATGGCTTATGCATTATGAACAAAATTCCATTTTTTAAAAGCAGACCAGCCATGTACTTCAGGCTGCAGCAAAACAAGCTGACCTAAAAGTAGTGTTTTTGTTTGCTTGTTTTTATTTTTCTCTTAGTTTTGGAAATAGTATGATTTTGATGACTTAGGTCATCATGAGAAAAAAGGGTACTTAATTGCCTTTCTTTTCTTCTTTTCTGTGTAGTCAGTGTGTTTATTGGAATTACTTAGGGTGTGGAGGTGCATGATTCCTTTATTCAATTCTTCAGTTCAGTTCAGTTGCTCAGTCATGTCCGACTCTTTGTGACCCCATGAATCGCAGCTCGCCAGGCCTCCCTGTTCATCACCATCTCCCGGAGTTCACTCAGAAGTATGTAGTTCAAGCCAGTACTTTTTCTGCTGTATCATACACCAGGATAACTTGCAGGTTAAAACAGATTGTTTTGCCTTACTCCCTGTCCCCACTGGCTTTCTGGTTCAGTAGATCTGGGGTGACCTGAGCATTTACCTTTCCAACAATCCCAGCAAACTGATGCTGCTGGACTGGGGATCACACTTTTACAGTCACTGGATCAAACAATTAAAAATGAAAAATTAATAAAAATGTAGAGGACCTTGACAGCAGTTAACAGACCTGATTTAACAGACATATTAGAGTCCTGAACCCAGCAATTAGAAAATAAACCATATTTTCAATCATATAGTGACTATTTAACAAAGTGGATCATATATTGTGGCATCAAGCTAATTCCATAAGCACCAAATATTGATGTAATACAGACATTTTTGATCACTGTATAGTTAAAAACATGTGATGGCGGAGAACCCTGCATCCTGAGACATAGGGCACGGCCGGAAATGCAGCCGCTTCCTCACCTGTCTCACACTACACATTCGTGAACCTGGTGCAACAGAAGGTGCCAACCTTTTTGTTGACATCCTGCTTCTNCAGGAAAAACCATAGCCTTGACTAGAGAGACCTTAGTCGGCAAAGTAATGTCTCTGCTTTTGAATATGCTATCTAGGTTGGTCATAACTTTTCTTCTTTAGGACCATTTAAATTCTAAATTCAACCAAAGATCTTTTACTGTGCAAGGAACTAGATGGGATTATTTTATACTCACTGCCAGAAGCTTAGCTAACCATCCTGGTGATAGGGCTATGATTGTGACTTTATTTTTTTGGCCTTTATGTTTCTGAGCTCCAAAATCACTGCAGATGGTGACTGCAGCCATGAAATTAAAAGACATCTGCTCCTTGGAAGAAAAGCTATGACCAACCTAGACAGCATATTAAAAAGCAGAGACATTACTTTGCCAACAAAAGTCTATCTAGTCAAAACTGTGGGTTTTCCAGTAGTCATGTATGGATGTTAGAGTTGGACTATAAAGAAAGATGAGCAGCAAAGAATTGATGCTTTGAAACTGTGGTGTTGTGGAAGACTCTTGAAAGTCCCTTGGACTGCAAGGAGATCCAACCAGTCCATCCTGAAGGAAATCAGTCCTGAATATTCACTGGAAGGACTGATGTTGAAGCTGAAACTGCAATACTTTGGCTACCTGATGTGAAGAACTGATTGCTTGAAAAAGACCCTGATACTGGGAAAGATTGAAGGCAGGAGGAGAAGGGGACGGCAGAGGATGAGATGGTTGGATGGCATCACCCGCTTGATGGACATGAGTTTTAGCAAGCTCCGGGAGTTAGTGTAGGACGGGGAAGCCTGGCATGTTGCAGTCCATGGAGTCACAAAGAGTCAGACACGACTGAGTGACTGAACTGAACTGTGACTTTATTATATTTTTTAGGAGTATTTTGTGGAATCATATGGCCTGCCATTTCGTCCTCTAACTTACTTGCTACTAAACTTCATCCTAACCCTGTCTAGCTCACTCATATATGGCCTTCCCACCTACGGGGCTTTTCACTGGTCCCAAGGAGTGCTTGTTTCATTGCTTACCCCATCTGGGCGTTATTATTCCCATTTGCTCCCCTTAATTGAAAGTGAACCCTCTGATGACACTGGTCTTCCTCCCTGAGCTCTCTTCAAGGAGGTTGGTTTCCTTGCTGCCTCTGACTTAAGATGGGGAGATGTTGACAAACCTTTGCTCCCAAGGGCTGAATCCTGGATATGTGATTTTTCTGCAGTTCCTCTCTGCATTCTGACTGTTTACTGACGCCAGCTGCTGCTGTTCACCTTCCTTAGTGCAGTCTGGTGACCTCTTAAGGCATTGTTCTAACTCCCAAGGCTGTAAGGACATGAGCTGTATGTCTACAACGTATCTTCACGATCCTCAGTACCAGTGACCACTTTTCTAGCCAGTAATTTTATAGTAAACATCCCTGGATTCCATTCTACTCTTGATTACTGTATTAGTTTTCCAAGTTCACTGTCTGGTTTAAGACTAAATGGTTCAGAATTCTGTGACTCCTTAAGATTTACCAAATAGAATATCAAAACCTCAGTGTGACAGTCCAGGTTCAGCATGCCCTCTCCCCCATTCATCTCAGATTTACTTTCTAAACACCTTTACTTTCCAGCTGGCTGGAGTATGTTTCCAGGCACAGTCCGTTTGTTTGATATATCCCCTTCCCTCCAGTCTTGTTTGAATTTAGTCATGCTCCAGTGAAAAGCTGCCATAAACACCACCTTCTCAGTGAAGCCTCTCTTGATTGTATTTACTTTCTAAACACCTTTACTTTCCAGCTGGCTGGAGTATGTTTCCAGGCACAGTCCGTTTGTTTGATATATCCCCTTCCCTCCAGTCTTGTTTGAATTTAGTCATGCTCCAGTGAAAACCTGCCATAAACACCACCTTCTCAGTGAAGCCTCTCTTGATTGCCTCATCTGGAGAGTCCTGTCTTCCAGCCTACGGAATTCAGATATTGAACTGCGGAAGGGGACAGACATCGGGCTCAAGAACACACGCGTGAGGCTGGTGTTCCGAGTACACGTGCCCCATGGCAGCGGGAAGGTGGTCTCGGTGCAGACAGCATCGGTGCCCATCGAGTGCTGTGAGCAAAGGGGCCCTGTGCCACCTTTCTGCCTCTGGCTAACTTCTTGTCTGTGTGTCTGTCTGCCCATCACCTCCGCAGAGTGTGCCGTGCCTGACTGGTCCCCTAAGGGACCCAGCCTTTATTTCTATTGTGGATGGGCTGGGGGAAGTGTTCTGTTTTTTTGGTGGTGGTGGTTTAGTCACTAAGTCGTGTCTGACTTTTGCGATCCTGTGGATTTTAGCCCGCCAGGCTCCTCTGTCCATGGGATTCTCCAGGCAAGAATACTGGAGTGGGTTGCCATTTCCTTCTCCAGGGGATCTTCCCAACCCAGGAATCAAACCCAGGTCTCCTGCATTGCAGGCAGATGATTTACCAACTAAGCTACGAGAGAAGCCCTGTGGTATTTAGTTCATATCTTTTTAAGTGCTAGGAGAAATATCAACAACCTCAAATATGCAGATGATACCACTCTAATGGCAGAGAGTGAAGAGGAGATAAAGAGCTTCTTGATGAGGGTGAAAGAAGAGAGTGAAAAAGCTAGCTTACAGCTCAGCATTCAAAACCAAGATCATGGCATACGGTCCCATCACTTCATGGCAAATAGAAGGGGGAAAAGTGGAAACAGTGACAGATTTTCTTCTCTTGGGCTCCAAAATCACTGAGGGCAGTGAATGCAGCCACAAAATTAAAAGACGCTTGCTCCCTGGAAGGGAAGCTGTGACAATCTTAATGTGTAAAAAAGCAGAGGCATCACTTTGTCGACAAAGGTCTGTATAGTCAAAGCTATGTTTTTTTTCCAGTAGTTATGTATGGATGTGAGAGTTGGACCATAAAGAAGGCTGAGCACCAAAGAATTGATGCTTTTGAACTGTTGTGCTGGAGAACACCCTTGAGAGTCCTTTGGGCAGCTAGCTGGAAGATCAAACCAGTCAATTCTGAAGGAAATCAGCCCTGAATATTCATTGGAGGGACTGATGCTGAAGCTCTAATACTTTGGCCACCTGATGTGAAGAGCTGACTCATTGGAAAAGACCCTGATGCTGGGAAAGATTGAGGGTAGGAGAAGAAGGGGACGACAGAGGATGAGATGGTCGGATAAGTGACTCAGTGGACATGAATCTGAGCAAATACTAGGAGACAGTGGAGGAGAGAGGAGCCTGGAGTGCTGCAGTTTGTGGGGTTGCAAAGAATTGGACATAACTTAGCGACTGAACAACAGCAACAAAAAGTGATATTTATTATGCCATTTTATTTCTAGAGTGTTTTATTGGGTTTTGTGATGGCATGAAATATGAAAAGATGTCTTGGACCTCAGGAAGAATATATTATTGGTTATGCCTGAATTTTAAAATACTTTCTCCAAAAGGCAAGCCCAGAGGTGACAAACTTTGAGAGTCTGGTCAGTCAGCACAGATTGAGGAAAGGAGTCTTTGAACAAGAAACAACAGATTTTTAATTAAAGTTGGTCTAAAATAACAATCAGTTGCTTTAAATCTGTGCTGTTACGCCTGTTGAGGTAAACTATACCATGTAATTATAAGATTTTTTACCCAATAAAAAGGCAAAAGCCAAACCTGTCATCCAGTTTTCAATTATTTAAGCCAGTAAAGGCAAGAAATAAAATGTGAGCTGGAAAATGTTGTTAGTGTTCATCAGCACAAGCTGCTGAGTAAAAGCAATTAAGAGTTTTGATCTTTTCATTTTTTAACTGCTCCAGTAGTTCTACAGAATAAATTTATTTTTTATTGCATTCGAACAGCATTCACAGCATGAGTACGTTTTTAATTAAGTGTACTTGTTAGTTCATATTCATACATTTGTTTGTATTTTTGTGTGTTAATATTAATCAAATTGTAAAGTCACCAGTGGAAAAGGATAAGTTCAAGAAAAAAAGTAGGTCTCTCTATAGCATTATGGACTAGCAGGTAGTAAGTAATTCATAGCATTTAAAAGCATTGACTCTGGAACCCACTGCCTGGCTGTGACTCTTAGCTGTACCATCTTTAGCTGTATGACCTTTGGCTAATTACTTAGCAGATGAGTCAGTTTCCTTCTTCCTATAATCGGGATAATATTTACTTCTTAGGATGTAGCAGGATTGCTGAAATAATCCTTTGAAAAATGTTTAGTGAAGGGCTAAGTAGGACACATAATGATTGACATGTAATGTTAGTAACTTATTGTTACTGCTTTTTATGTTTTTTTTTTTTTTAATTTATTTTAATTTATTTATTTTTGGCTTTGCTGGGGTTTCCTTGCTGCGTGGGCTTGTCTTTAGTTCCTGGGAGGCGGGGCTGCTCTAGTTGCGGTGCATGAGTTTCTCATTGTGGTGGCTTCTCTGGTTAGTTGCGGTTCTTGGGCTCCAGAGCATAGGCTCAATGGTTGTGGTGCTCGGGCTTAGTTGCTGTGGAGCATGTGGGATCTTGGATCAGGGATCAAACCTATGTCTCTTGTATTAACAGACAGAGTCTTTATAACTGAGACACCAGGAAAACCCTGTTAATTGCTTTTTGAATAAATATTTTATACAATAGTGCCACTAATATTTAGCTAAATAGAAAACAGTAGTGTTGGGAGAAGAATCAGTGATATGTAAATTATCTGTAAACTAGAAGACCAAAGATTAAATTATTAAGAATGTGCTTTGGTTAAATTGCTTTGTCCTAAGATATAGGGCAAGCTAAACCTGGAACTTAGTTACATGTGAGTACTAATGAAGAAGATATTATTGAAATATTAGTGATGTTTGCACTGGATGAAAAAGCTAGACAGAATTATCTTACAGTGAAAAAAATCAGTGAAAAAATCAAGCCTCTATTTCAAACAAAACAAGAAAAGTGAGACAATAGTATGTTAACACAAGCAAACTAAATAAATGGTACAGCTATATTTTGCCCAAATCACAACTTGGATTTATGAGTTTTCCCAGCCAAAACAATGAATGGCTGACACCTTCTGTCTCCATTAGAGCCATTTTCATGAAACTTATTAATAATTTTTTTCCCTGAGAAAACCTGCTTTAAAAGATTTGAGCAGTTTAAGCCAAATTAAAGGTTTAGGAATCCATATAATTTAATATTAAAACCCATATAATTACTTTTAAAAGGAAGAATAGGTCTATAGCAGTAGGAAATCTGTAGAGAGTACCTCCATTGGAAAGATAGAGGACTTGCTCGTTCAGAAGAGAGCTGTCTTCCTTGCTCGCTCTGTATTTTATCTTGAGAGGTTTGAATAGCTACTCTCCTGAGAGTTTTTCATTTTCTTTTTTTTTCAGACTCACTACTATCTATTCAGTAATGGGTCTGATGGATAGAAAATGGAAGAGTAAAAGGCATAGATTTTTATATATGAAATTGTAATTGGTTGAATTCCACAAATAGCAATTTCGATGTATAGGAAATAAATCAACTAAAGTTTTTTCAGAGATAATACAGAAAATGGATAAATAGGGTCACTTGTACAGGTCCTGTGTTATACATATTCTTACACTGAAATGCTTCCTACTTTATGGGGAAGGAAAGACTCTTCAATTCCTTCTGTTCTGGAAGCAACAATAAATATCTGACATCATCAGAATTCATTTCTTCTGAGGCACTCTGCCTTTGGGTTGTGAGCAATGGTTTTTATTTCAGTAGATATATTGAAGAAAGGAAGTTGCCTATCTCATTCTGGGCAGCTGAATGTCAAAATGAAATTTTAGTTTCATTGCTGCTGTTGAAACCTTTTAGAATTTGTGTGTGTGTGTGTTTGTGTTTAGGTTAACAAACTTATAAAAGAATAGAATTTTGAAGATTATTTTGCCTAATGTACTATTTTATTACACATAAATGGAAAATGGGTTTTAGTGACTTATTGTAGTTACATAGGTAATGGCAGGATGTTTGACGTGTAGAACTATATAAGGAACTATTAAGTCTTCCACGTAATTTCCAAAAGAATAATACAGGCTAGAGAAAGACTCATTAGGTGCTACCTTTCAAAATTGGATTGTTTCCAACTTCTATATTTTTGAGATACATTATATTTAAAAAATATTTTACAGATCATGAATTATAGGGAAATATATTTTGTCCTTATAATATCTTTACTTATATAACATTTTTCAGTTGTACATGCAATTAATATTTCCACCTTCTCTGAAAGCTTAAAAATGCAAGCTACCTCAGTAATAAGAAAAACTGACTCCGAATAAAGAAGGAGGCATATATATGTGATATATATATACCTAACTGTGATACCCAGGTACAAATAAGATAAAATAAAATACTACAGATGGGTCAGTTGATAAAATATATACTCATATAAGTTGTGGTGGTCCTAATGATGATGGATAATGTTACCTTAATAAAAGTGATAAATATTTTTACTTAAAATAGTACAAAATAAAAAAGTGCCACTGAAGATGAAGTGATGAATTCTAAATTTTATTGATAATAATCAAGGATGTAAACAGTTACTTTGAGGAGCACTTGGCTCCGTGTAAAGAAGGAATTAGTCCAGTTCTTATTTTTCTTTTAATTTTCTCTGAGATAGTTACAAATAAGGGGGCCATTTCAAAAAATCTTGGATGAAAAATGCATCCATTTATAAGAATTTGAATTTATTGTGCTAGTCAATAAGAAAAAAAAGAGATAAGCTTTACTATCTTTAAATTAAAGTCCTTCTGTAATAAAGGATACTGTGAATAAAGCTAAAGCCAACTTTGTCTGAGAAAGAACAACGTATATGACAGACAAATAGAAAAAGTTTTTTAGATCAGTAAGAATATAAACTAGCCAGTGGAGGAATTGGCGAATGATAAATGAATTAAGGAAGAAGAAATCTGAACAATTAAGAAACTAGTAATCAAGGAAATGCATAAAAAGAGTAAGAATACCACTTCATAGCCTTGAACAAGGTCTTCCCTAGTGGCTCAGGTGGTAAAGAATCTGCCTGCAGTGCAGCAGACCCAGGTCCGATCCCTGGGTCGGGAAGATCTCCTGGAGGAGAGAATGGCTACCCACTCCAGTATTCTTTGCTGGAGAATTCCATGGACAGAGGAGCCTGGCAGGCTACTGTCATGGGGTTGCAAAGAGTTGGACATGACTGAGTGACTTTGACACAAACACAGCCTCAAACAAAATTTGAAGGTTTGGACAATATGCATTAGGGAAAATTTGATGAGGCATCTGGTAGGGATAACTGTATAGTGGGTGAAAGTGTGAATTTGTATACAACCGCTTTGGAAAAACATCTAGCCATATATATAGTGAGGTTGAAAAATACACATATGCATTGAACCAGAAGTGAAGTCGCTCAGTCGTGTCTGACTCTTTGCGACCCCATGGACTGTAGCCTACCAGGCTCCTCTGTCCATGGGATTTTCCAGGCAATAGTACTGGAGTGGATTGCCATTTCCTTCTCCAGGGGATCTTCCCGACCCAGGAATCGAACCCGAGTCTCCCACATTGTAGACAGATGCTTTACTGTTTGAGCCACCTATAAATAAGCCCAAAGAGACATGTACAGGTATGTTGATATAGCATTATTTTTTTTATGATGAAAAAGAGAAACAAATAATACAGTATGTTTGAAAGAGGGCTTCCCTGGTGGCTCAGAGGTTAAAGCGTCTGCCTCCAATGCGGGAAACCCGGGTTCAATCCCTGGGTTGGGAAGATCCCCTGGAGAAGGAAATGGTAACCCACTCCAGTATTCTTGCCTGGAGAATCCCATGGACGGAGAAGGCTGGTAGGCTACAGTCCATGGGATCGCAAAGAGTCGGACACGACTGAGCGACTTCACCCTTTATAGGATAGATATAGCTAGAAATGAAAAGTAACGGCCCATATACATACATATATTACATGCACAAATCCCCTAAGCATACATTTGAGTAGCAAAGCAACATACTTACAGAGCATAACATGTATGTAAATAAAAGGTAATTCTATGAATGTCAGTTGTGAACACCTATAACAAGTGATGATTGAATAATCATTGGATGATTAATACATTGGGTGGAAGAACACAGCATATTTAGGAAGAGATGGCTACAAATGAGAACAAACGGGACTTAAAAATTAAAGACCCCTACACAGAATGTGAAATAAAAGCATTTTATTGACTGTGATTGAGAAGAGCATGATTGGATCATGTTCTGCTACTAATGTATTTGTGACCTTAAACTGTCTAGCCTCGCTTTCCTTGCCTACAAACCAAGACGATGATAAATACTTCTTATAAACTTGAAAATTTAATGAGCTTTGTAATTGTATGACTCTAGGTCTGTTTTGTAAACTTTGTCTCAGTTTCCTCATCTGTAAAATGGAAACTGTTAGTAGTACCTACTTAACAGGATTATTCTGAAGAGTATATGAAATAGTCCATGTGGAGTACTTCTCGCTATGCCTAGCATGTATGCTTATATATATACATACTTGAGTAAGACTGAACTCTATAAATGTTAGCTACTTCAGTCATAAATTTATGAAATAAACTGACTCTGGGATACTTCAGTCATAAATATTTTCCTCTTTGGAAACTACTTTTAGGTAACAAGTTTCTCTAGGATATTACAATAAACTTGATATATATGACCCCCAGGGACTTGCTTCTTACATCATGTAAGCTGATCATATTTTTGTCTAAATTTTGATTACATCATAGTTTTTAATTTAGAAAGGAATATATATTATATATCTGAAATAAGGAAAAAATTTGAACATTGTGTTACTTGTGATTTTTTTTTTCTGTGTGCTGATTAGAAGGTTGACTGTCTACTTGAACAATGTCCTTTATTAAAGTCTGCTGATTGTTATGGTTAAATATTCACAGGCTTGAGTAATAATGGGAAAAAAAATCTATTGAGAAAAAAATGGAGAGTTGGCCTTTAATCCTCTTAACAGGAGAACGGAGACACATGGAGTACCTCCAGGGCAGACCTGACTTAATTCTTAGATATGATTCAGTAAAATATAGATTTCTTAAATGAGAAGATTTGACAATGTGCATAATTTAATTGTACAAAGACAAACTCTACCCTGAGTGTCTTCTTGGCAAATGAAGGCCCATTAAGGCATGTTTCAATACACACGCTGGGGTGGAGGGTAGGGAGGGGGGAGGGACAATTTGTAGTACACTGTATCTACTTTATGGCTACTGATTTTAAACAAATTTCAGATTACCCTTATTGTCTAATCATATGTTTGGGAGGATGGGCTATTTATGAGATGTTAGCTTTCCAGATGCTCGAACAATGTGCTTTAAATGCTGTATTCATAAACCAGCCCCCAAAATGCAGCAGATTAGCTGTTTCTAATCTTTGAATTCAGAACAAATGTTAGAAAAAGGAACACTTGCAGAGCTGTGTAGTCTCTATTACCTCATTAAAATGTATTTATAAATGAAGTAGACAGAGGAGCAAATGTCTGCACAAAACATTGCTACTTCATTAATATTTTATTACAAAAGCACTTTCTATGAAATCTGTCAGCCTAAAGGAAATACGTGAATCAGTTGTCTTTCATTTTTGTGTTTTATTTTCCCTGATACACAAAGACAAGTTTAAAAGAAACATTTTAGCAGTAAATATGAACTTAGTAAAATAAAGAAAAAAGTACACGTGACTAGAACAACATCTGTTTCAAAGTATGCATAATGCTAGAATTCAAGTGGGGAAGTTGTCTGAACTTAAACGAGGTTCTCTTTTTTCTTAAATGTGAGGGTTCTGTGTTAGTGGAGTACTATGATGGGCTTCATGCCTAAGGGTAATTCTGTAAAAGAAGATTTCCTGCTATATCAAGAATGGATAGAAACAAACATGCAACAAACAAACCATCTTCCCTCTCTCTCCAAATTAGAAATTTTAAAATACTTAGGTTTAAAAACTACATAATAGAAAAGTTTTCTTTTTTTTTTTTTTTTAAGAAGGGAGTAAAAAATACTCTGAATGATACTGAAATGATTGATACCTGTCATTGCCCATGAATATAACCCATAGAATGTAACACCAAGAATGTATCCTAAGGTAAACTGTGGACTTCAGGTGATAATGATTTGTTAGTGTAAGTTTATTAGTTGCAATCAATGTACACTTTGGTGGGGGATGTTGCTAATAGAGGAGATGGTGCACGTATGGGGCAGGGAGTTTGTGTAAATCTGTACCTTCCTCACTTCTGCTGAGGAAGTGATCTTAAAAAAGTAAAGTCTTTATCTTTAACAAAAGTGGAATCTAAAAGCATACATGACACTCTTCCCTATTGCATTTATATAAGGCAGTGTATTTTGGATTCTACTTCAGAAAGATCTGATAGTGAACTATCTGAAAAATAATGTAATAGATCTTGTTTTAAATGTGGACTTTATTCCACTTATCTATTTCCATGTAACAATCATCCCCAAATTTAATGACATTAAACAGGCTTTAAAAAATAATGTTAATAAATTCTGTAGCTCAGGATTAAGAAAGGGCACAGGGAGGTTTTTGGTCTCTGTTCCATGATGTTTGTGGTCTCAGCTAGGAAAAATCAAGTGGCTGGGGTCTAGAGGCATTTGGAGGCTCTTTTAGTATTATGTCTGGCTCCCTGGCAAGATAACTGAAGACTGTCTATGTCCATGCCATGTGGTTTAGGCTTCTCACAACGTGGCAGCTGGCTTCCAGGAGAGGTCTCCTAAGAACGGTGATGCCCAAAGGAAAGGGAGGTCCTTTGTCCCTTAAGGAGAAGCATAGCAAATTACATATCATTACTTAACTGCACTCTATTGATTGAAGCAATAACAGGCCTGTCTAGATTTCAGGGAAAGAGTTGCAGAGTCCAGTTCCTTTTCTTTTTTTAATATTAATAGGTTTTAATCGGAGGATAATTTCTTTACAATGTTGTGGTGGGTTTTGCCATACATTGACATGAATCACCCATGTGTGTACATGTGTCTCTGCATCCTGATCCCCTCCCACCTCCCTCCCCACCCTATCCCTCTGGGTTGTCCCATATCACCAGCTTTGAGTGCCCTGCTTCATCTACCAAACTTGCAGTGGTCATCTGTTTTACATAGGGTAATATACATGTTTCAGTGCTGTTCTCTCAAATCATCCCACTCTTGCCTTCTCCCACATAATCCAAAAGCCTGTTCTTTACATCTGTGTCTCTTTTGCTGCCTTGTATATAGGATCATCGTTATTGTCTTTCTAAATTCCATATATATGCATTAATATACTGTATTGGTGTTTCTCCTTCTGAGTTACTTCACTCTGTATGACAGGATCCAGTTTCATCCACCTCATTAGAACTTACTCAAATGTGTTCTTTCTTATAGCTGAGTAATATTCCATTTTATATATGTACCCAAACTTCCTTATCCTTTTGTCTGCCGGTGGACATCTAGGAGACGCCACTTCTTGACGGGAGTGTTGCCAAAATATTGGTGGTCCTTTTCAGAAAGTTACTGTTGATCCACAGTCCAGTCTTTAAAATCCCACTTGATACAATACAACTGAAGTATAAATCAAGCCATGTCATGATTCCTTTTATAATCTTTATATAATGCCCCCTTTAGAAATTAGGCCCATACCTTTGTATAAAGTTGCTTTAAAAGTCTTTATGATCTGGAAAATATGTTTTTCTCACTCTTTATTCCATTGAAATTGATGCCACTTCTCCTAGAGGGTATTTTCACTGCCTCATGGCAGTGACTTTTCTCTCACACACATACATTCATACAAATCATACATGCACACTCACACACACACATTCAAAGGTATGGCTCTTAGCCTAACCAGGTGCTTCTTATCGTTTGTCAAGTATCAGTTACAGTATCACTTTTTCAGACCTTATACCTGCCACACATCCTGCTTTCTATACATACCTTTGTTGTAGTAATCATGGCATTACAAAGAAACAGCGTTTTTATACACTATTTTTCCATATTTTTCTAAATAAGTCTTTATTCTTATTTCATCAGGAAGCATCCATTACATTTCCTGACACATCTGAGAAAATCTCTCTTCTGAAACTCAGAAAAAAACACTTTACCTTTGGATTCCTCACTGAGGAAAACTAGAGACCCACTAGATTTTGGAACCAAAAGTATTATCTCTATTTGGAAAAGTCTTATATACAGTGAAATTTTAAAATATGGATGTTCTGGTCCTCCCATAGGATCCTCTGTTGAAGTGATTAATTCTTTGGCTTTTTCAGTATGTTCTGACAAGTGGATGACTACTGAGTTTATGTCCAATTGAAGTAAAAAATATATTGTCATCATTACTGACAAATACTGGGCTATTTGTAACCACAAGTTTCTCTTAATTAAAAACAAACCTCAACCAGACACATCCTCAGTTATCTACAGGGGGATTTCTTATGGCCAGTTATATAAACTATCTCCAAGTCGTTTAGATTGACAGCCAGTTAAAGAATACACGTAGCAGAGTTCCTGGTAGAATCTCATTGGTATGACGAATATATTTCTTGCACATCAATATACTCCATTGATGTCAGTCACGTTGTTTGTTTTTCAAGTAACATTTTGACAGGTCATTTGATACATCAGTTACAATCAGAGAGACTCAACGGAGACTCAACGTTGTGCCTAATTATTGGTATAAGGCCCTAAACAGAAAATGATACTGACTCTAAATTGAGTTCCTATGGATAGATCTCATTTAGTAGGGAAAAGAAGGCGCCACAAAGTGTTGCTGCCTCTTAAAAAAAATTGTGGTTTTTGAAGTGGGGGTGGGAGAATCAAGTTTACTTATGACATCATGTTGGTTGTTCAGAATGCTAAGATACAGTTCCCACCTTTATTTTTTTCTGAGTGGAAATTGTGAATGCCTGTTTTGGAAACTTGGACAAAACGTTATTTAGCTTAGTCTGCTACCACTAAGTTTGATCTTTGTAGCCTTTGGCAGAAGGTAGCAAGTATGACAGAGGCTGTTTCTCTAAAATGAATAAAGGAGCATTAGGACATTCGGATCCCATTCCTTCCATTTAAGAACTTTCCAAATACAGAATCGTGTGCCCTGACCATAACTGATAACTCATTTAAAATTTACACAAACTGATTAAAATATGCATGAACCTCCAGCAGTGTTTTCCAACTGTGTGTCTTCTGATTAAACTGAACGCGTGCAGTGTGTCCGAGAATATGCTGGCTTATGGAAAACTGGGGGGTTCCTAAGGCTCACCCTCAGAGTTCTCAAATGGAACATTTGGAAAGCCAAAATACACAATGGAAAATACACACAATCTTGCTGTTTCCAATTAAGAGTGGGCTTCTGTTTCTTTGACTTCAGCAGGTGGCTATTCATCATTAAGATGGAAAAATGTTTATTAATGTGATATATTTTGAAATGGTTACAATTGAGAATCAAAGACTCAAAACCTTTTTTTTTCCTCTTCCATCAACAACTTATAAAGATCTCATCCTGGTATTTCTGTCCTCTGATTACCTAAGAGCTTTGAAAAAGTAGACTTGACCTTCCTTTTCATGTCAGCTCTTGGGTTATGTAATGGAGACTGTGTCCCACTAAATAGTGTTTTATATTTGATCCAGTTTACTAGATAGTACAAAGGAGGTGATAATGTGGTTTTCACTTAATCATTTTTGTCATATGTGTCAATTGATCTGATGGCACTGGGAGCCCAGATATTTTTAAAATTATAAGCCTTTTTTCATTTATTAATCACATACATCAATATTTGTATATTTGGATAGTTTTCCTTTGTTATTATTCTGTGAATACATAGGCAATGGAAGTAACTAACATTAAACATAACTTATAAATCCACTTTTGCTAGTTATTTACCATGTATCACAATGAGATATTTGTGATGTTCTCTTTCTCCAGACTGGCAGGTAATCATTGAAACATAAGCCACACACATGTATAATGAAAAATTATAGAATTCCCTAACAGTTTTGTTATTTACAGTATCAAAATGGAGAGTCAAGATGGAAGGTAATATTTATTGAGAGCCTATGCTAGATTTAGTTTATTCACACATTATATTCAGTTTTTTCCATTTGGATGCTCGGCATACTCAAATAACCTGTCTAAAGCCATCTAGCCTGTAAACCATTCAAATGTGACTTTCAAACCTGCCTGCATTGTTTCCTATCTTGAATTAGTCTTTGGTATAATTTATTATTGGCATAACTTTAAAATTTCTATGGAAAAATTTTTTTTGGTATCTTGATTCTTCACAGAAATGCCCAGCTCTTCTTAGTCAGAATAACCTTTAAGAATGTGGCAGTACTGAACCAAGAACTGTGGGAGTATTTTCTTAGTAGCAATACACAGTAAAGAATGTTTTGCATCCTCATTGCTCGTGGGATATTCCCTGAACAGAATAGTTTCCAGATATGCATGAACAAAACCCAGGATTCTGTACTTAGAGCAACATTTGAAAAATGTTGATGAAAATCTAGATATTATGTACCTAAAGTAAAGGGCAGGACATTAACTGCCTGCAAACATAGTGATTGCTTTCTTCCTTTGGAAGCTAAGGACCTCTTAGCATGAGGTTTTATTTATAAACAATACTGTTTGTTTTACAGGAGGTTCATAATAAAGTCGTCTTTTTGACTGTCCATGTTGAAGCACTGAAATAATCATTGCTCTATTAACATGCTAGACCAACAGCAAAGCCATTTTTAATCTGAGCCTTTATTTGCTGAGTTAGAAAGGCATGAAGTGAATACTGACCCAAAAGAAATATTCATAAAATGCACAAGAAGGTTGTGTAATGCACATAGGATAAATTTCAGATCATTTCTGGATAAAAGAAACTCCCGGAAGGCTTCTGTATAAATCCTACCTACGTCATTTTTTTTGAAGATGCTAAACTTGATCCACGACTGATTATTTTCTATAGCTCATGTGTAATGAATACTTGTAGTCAGATGACTGGGTATAACTTATTCAAATGATTGTACAAGAAAAACAGATTGCTTTCTGTAGTGACCTGGGAGGCTAAGAACATTGCAGATTCAGGCAGTACATGAGTCATGACATTTAGAAAGAAAAAAATTATACAGAAACCAAATTGGCTCAGGGAGGTAGTTGTAAAACCTGGTTGCTATGCTGAGTTACTGATTACAGATATCACTGTTTCTGTGAGAGGAAAGGTGATTGCACCAGGCCGGTGGTCACTGTGGGTGACGAAGGCAGAGTGCTTAAAAGGTCACTTTGACGATGAAATCTGTGTGAACGAGGAGGTTTTGTGTGGGTGTGTGCACATGTATGCTGTCCCGTGTGCCTCTGCAAGCATCCCCTGAGGAGGATGCTTGTCATTTAATCCAGAGTCACCTGACAATGCTATGTTGAAATCAGAAGTTTACATTATTTTCATCATGGTTTATTATATTTTCCCCATAAATATAATATTTCTTAAGAGAAGGGTGAATGTGTTCAAGAATAAGTTTGTGAGCTTTTTTGTCTTTATAGTCCTGAATGTCCACAAAGGCTCTAGTGTGTCCATGGTTATAGTTCCTTTTAATACAAAGTCTTTTGTTTAATTTTGTAGCTCAGTGGGTAAGGAGAAAGTGAATAGTATGAGAATGTCACTTGAACTGTATCCGAATTTGAAAGTGACTGTCCCATTCAGATGTAGTAGGAAATTAAGATAGTGTAATAATCAGGATGTGGGCTTCCCTGGTTCGAATCCTGGGTCAGAAAGATCCCCTGGAGAAGGGAGAGGCTACCCACGCCAGTATTTTTGGGCTTCCCTCATGGCTCAGATGGTAAAGAACCCGCTGACAATGCGGGAGGCCTGGGTTTGATCCCTGGGTTGGGAAGATCCCCTGGAGGCTATAATACTAGAGTAGTATTCTGCTCTAGTATTCTTGCCTGGAGAATCCCATGGACAGAGGAGCCTGGGGGGCTACAGTCCATGGTGTCATCGCAAGGAGTAAGACAGGACTTGAGTGACTTTTACTTTCAACTTTTTTCAGCTTTCATAATCAGGATGTAGCAAGCATCTGGTGCCTAATTGCCTTCAGTGATTGTGTGTTGAGTGCTGCTTAAACTCTGTTGACTGAGCATCTGATTCTACCATGTAATACCGGTTACCATATAATTCTGTCCTCTCATTCCTTTTCCCTCTCTTGGCTTTTTTTTTCTCCTGATCATCTTTGGATGAATGTAGGTCTTTATCTTCTCGATATGCACAATCCCCCTTAAAGAATACAAGAAAGCTATCATTGTCAATATGATTCCAGCATCTTTACATTTACCCTAACTTCTCTCCTGAATTTCTGTGCATTTCCCAGAATCCTGTATTCTATAATGAACGTCTTGAAGCTTACTATACTGAAATTTCAGACTCAGTCACTGTTAGTAATTCTCAAAGTTTAAGGAAGCAAGTTGCATCTTCACTCTCATCCCTGTCATATCTCACCGCACACAATCGGTTGCTGAGCCCTACTAATTCTGCTTCCTTTAATATCTCTTTCCTTGCCATTGTCTCAGTTCCAGCCCTGGTCCTACATAACTCTTGAAGGCTGAGGCAATTGCTTGTGAACTCTTCTCCCCAACTCCATCATTTTTTGGCAATAAATGCTAACATTTCCATCAGAAATGTCTTTCTAAAGTATCTGGGGGACTTCCCTGATGGTCCAGTGGTTAAGACTCTGCTTCCACTCAGAGGGCACGGGTTCAGTCTCTGCTCAGGGAAATAAGATCCCACATACTGCACAGCCAAAATGTAAAACAAATAGAGAAATAAAATTTAAAAAATTCTGCCATTCCATTTGTGTAAATGTTATCTTGTAATTTTATACAAGGTCATTCAGGAACTGTTTCTAACTGGCTTTATCTCCTTCATTAACCAGTCACAGGAGATGCTGTGCTCAGCCATGGTGATTCCCTTCCTATAGTCACTGAAAACAGCTTACATTTTCATGCCTCTATGCCATTGTCTCATTTTATTAGTTGTTTTTGCCAGAAATTCCCTTCTCACTTTTTTTTTCCTGTCCGTTGGAGGTCGTCATCCCAACTTCAAGTTTCCTTTCTCTGACACAAACTAAATGTTTGAATGAAGCTGTCTGACCTGTCCGCTGAGTCCTTCTCAGAACACTTGATATACACTTGTATTACAGGAGTATTTTATATATTATACTAAAATTACAGAATTAGGTCCTTTTCACCTTAGGTTATGAGTTCCTTAAGATTAGTAGCAAAGCTTATTCATCTTTTTATTCCTAGCATGTAGCCCAGTGCCTACACATGGTAGGCATTAAGTAAACATTCACTTAGTCAGACCACTGGAGTGGTCGCCCTGAGGTGTGGCCTCTGGATTGGTAATGTGGGTGAACCTTATTTCCAGGTCTGATAAGGTGTGGATTTGTGATCCTGCAACCGTTGTGTTTAAGGTCCTTGCCGTCTCATTATGGAGACTGTAAGCTTATAGTGGCCAAGGAACTGAAATGTATCCAGGAGTAACTTTTTTGAGAGACCTTCATGGTTAGAAATAACTGGCACTCCATATGGACCATCATCTTCTGAGACTCAAATGTCTCTGTTAGTCTATGACATAAAATCAATACCTTGAGAGCAGGCTTCAAGGACTCCACTTCTGTGTCCTGTAAAGAGTGAGCTCAATCTGTGGGATTTAATTCATGCTTCTGGTTCAGGTCAACAGTTTTTCATTGTTGGGTTTTTTTTTTTTTTAACTTGGAAATAATTTCAGCCTCATATAAAATTTGCAAACGATAAAAGTAATACAAAGAACACTTCTCTACCTTTTACCCAGATTGACTTAAACATTTTATCTCATAAAGTCTCACACCTTTTTTTCCCCTCTGAACCATCTGAGGATGTTGCAGACATCTTCAGGAGATGGGTCTTTCCATCTTATGCAGGTTGCATTTCCTAAGGATAGGGTATTCTTTTATACAACCAGAGTATAATTATCAACTTCAATAAATTTATTTCCAAGAAAAACTATATTCTGTCTTTCATATTGCAGTTTTATCCACTGAGTCAATAACTTTTTTTAGAGCATTTTTCCTTCTTGTACAGGATCTTGCCTGGGGTCAGGGATTGTGTTTAGTGATTGTCTACCTCCTGTGTGTATATGTGTGTGTGTGTGCGTGTGTGCGTGCGTGTGTGCGTGCGTGCATGCATGCATGTGTGTGTGTGCCAAGTTGCTTCAGTCGTGTCTGACTCTTTGTGACCCTATGAATGGTAGCCTGCCAGGCTTTTCTGTCCAAGGAATTTTCCAGGCAAGAAAACTGGAGTGGGTTGCCATGCCCTCCTCCAGGGGATCTTCCTGACCCAGGGATCAAAACCTGTGTCTCTTCAGTTCAGTTGCTCAGTCATGTCTGACTCTCTGCGACCCCATGAATCGCAGCACACAAGGCCTCCCTGTCCATCACTGTCTCCCGGAGTTCACTCAGACTCACATCCATCGAGTCAGTGATGCCATCCAGCCATCTCATCCTCGGTCGTCCCCTTCTCCTCCTGCCCCCAATCACTCCCAGCATCAGAGTCTTTTCCAATGAGTCAACTCTTCGCATGAGGTGGCCAAAGTACTGGAGTTTCAGCTTTAGCATCATTCCTTCCAAAGAAACCCCAGGGTTGATCTCNTGAGTCAACTCTTCGCATGAGGTGGCCAAAGTACTGGAGTTTTAGCTTTAGCATCATTCCTTCCAAAGAAATCCCAGGGCCGATCTCCTTCAGAATGGACTGGTTGGATCTCCTTGCAGTCCAAGGGACTCTCAAGAGTCTTCTCCAACACCACAGTTCAAAAGCATCAATTCTTTGGCACTCAGCTTTCTTCACAGTCCAACTCTCACATCCATACATGACCACTGGAAAAACCACAGCCTTGACTAGACAGACCTTTGGTGACAAAGTAATGTCTCTGCTTTTGAATATGCTATCTAGGTTGGTCATAACTTTAGGCCTTCTGAATTGGCAGGCGAGTTCTTTTACCATTAGTGCCACTTGGGAAGCCCTTTACCCTCTTTAATGTGGATATTTTCACAACCTTCTTTTGTATGTTACAACATTGACTTTTGAAGAATACACTGTTTCAGCCTCTTTTTTTAGTAGAACATTTCTTATTTGGAGCTTTGATATATCTGTAGATTTTGTGTAATCATTTTTTTTTTCCTTAACCTAACAGTGAGTGATTTGAGCTAAGTTATTATCACATCTAATATAAGAAATAACTACATTAAAACTATTTATAATTTAATTTTCTTTAAGTTGATAATATTTGTTAAACTTTACAAAAAAATAAAGCAAATCTTGTAAAAATATGTGTACTTACCCATTGAGGTAGTGCCCATTGAGGTAATCCCATTGGGATTCCCAGGTAGCTCTGTAGTAAAGAACAGGAGACACCGAAGGTAGCAGTTCGATCCCTGGGTCAGGAAGATCGCCTGAAGGAGGAAACGGCAGTCCACTCCAGTATTCTTGCTAGGAAAATCCCATGGACAGAGGAGCCTGGTGGGCTACAGTCCATGGGGTTACAAAAGATTCAGACACGGCTGAGCTACTGAGCGCACACACAAACAATCCAGGTGGCTGGGGGAGAATGGGTACTTGCATATGTAAGGCTGAGTCCCTTTGCTGTCCACCTGAAACTATCACAGCATTGTTAACTGGCTGTGTGCGTGCATGCTAAGTCGCTTCAGTTGTGTCCAATTCTTTGTGACCCTGTGGACTATAGCCCGTCAGGCTCCTCTGTCCATGGGTTTCTCCATGGACAGGAGTCCTGGAATGGGTTTCCATGCCCTCCTCCAGGGATCTTCCTGACCCAGGAATCGAACTCATATCTCTATGTCTCCTGCATTGGCAGGCAGGTTCTTTGCCACTAGCACCACCTGGGAAGCCTTGTTAATTGGCTATACTCCAATATAAAATAAAAATTTAAATTAAAAAGTAAAAAAAAAAAAATTATACCTAAAAGATGTAGATTGTATAAACCAATTTTTGCTGCCGCTGCCAAGTCACTTCAGTCGTGTCCGACTCTGTGCGACCCCATAGACGGTAGCCCACCAGGCTCCCCCGTCCCTGGGATTCTCCAGGCAAGAACACTGGAGTGGGTTGCCATTTCCTTCTCCAATGCATGAAAGTGATGGTTGCCATTTCAATCTTTCCCAGCTTCAGGGATTTTGAGGAATGGAGGTAAGTCACTTCAGTCGTGTCCGACTCTGTGCGACCCCATAGACGGTAGCCCACCAGGCTCCCCCGTCCCTGGGATTCTCCAGGCAAGAACACTGGAGTGGGTTGCCATTTCCTTCTCCAATGCATGAAAGTGAGAAGTGAAAGTGAAGTCGCTCAGTCGTGTCCAACTCTTAGCGACCCCATGGACTGCAGCCCACCAGGCTCCTCCATCCATGGGATTTTCCAGGCAAGAGTACTGGAGTGGGGTGCCATTGCCTTCTCCGAACCAATTTTTGGTGTTTAAATAATGTTTTTTGTGGTACTGCAAAGAAAAAGTGTGCCATCTATTGGGTTTCCTTAAAATGAAACAAAAGTATTGCAAAATGGAATAAAAATAATTATATTGAAAAATAGGTAAAATTTTTGTTTTATTTTAAAATAAAATGAAGTATGTATTTCAAGAGTACTGTTCATTACGAAATTTGAAATTTTACCTGTCAGGAGGATTGAATTCACCTCCAGTTCCATATGATGTCTAATTAATATTGTCTTTAAATAAAACCTTCTGCTGTTATTTTGAGAAGGGTCTGCTATTTTTAACTACAGGTACTTCTAAATTAATTCCTTGAAGAATAAAACCCTCAAGGTATTAAAACACAATACATGAATATTTCATAGATAACAAATATTTAGAATGTTTGAACAAGGAAGTAAATTAGCATCAGATTAAGTAAGCAGCTCTGGGTACTTGTTCCCACGACTGGAGAGAATCGTGCAGTCATGTTTCTGTTTGTTGTTGTTTGTCATCTGTTCTGCCATTTCCGCTAAACTCATGAATTGAGAAGCAGCCTGGGCTTATTTCCACAACATTCAGACCTTACTGTGCTTTTACATTTTCTTACAATATGCTTCTCTTTTCTTTCCAAGCGCGGTCATCTCTTATTTTCACACCGTAGAGCGCCCTGCACAGCCTCTAGGTACAGTGCCTTCAAATGGTCATGGGCAGCAAGGTAGAAAGGAGAGTGTCAAATGCCATTTCTTAAAAAACTTTAATTTATTTTTCTCGCTTCGTTGTTTATGATAACCTCCTAGAAACTTGAAAATAGCTTTTTCTTCCCTGCTGTTTTTGTCATTTGTGTTTGGAAGTCATTTTTTTTTTTTAAGTGAAAAATTGTTACATTGCCTTTAAGTGAGAAGGAAAACTCCAAAGCTCTATACACTTTCATTTTCTTCTGTAGTAAAGATGTTGTCTTCGTTTCTTAGGGGATTGGATTTTTTGGTGGAGTTTATGAGAAGAAGAAAGGAAACAGTGGATAGAAGAAGGCAATTATTAAGAGCACAGTCTCTGAGGTCTTAGTACTTGAGTTCAGATATTGGCCCAAGCAGTTTACTAGCCAAGTGACCTTGGACAAGTTGCTACATCTCTCTGTTCTTCTACATTCTCATCTGTAAAATGGGAATTACGTTTAACAGTACCAACTCATAAACTTGTTGTGAAGATTTATTGAGTTAATATTTGTAAAATACTTAAAAATAGTGCCTAGAATATAGTGAATGATATGAGTTTGTTAAATAAAAACAAATGTCTCCTCCTCTCCCAGTTTTATTACACTTATTCTTTTTTCATGGTTTGACTTAGTAAAAACCAGAATGCACAGCTCTATAGAGAGTCCCCCTCAGAGAAGTAGGGGGACTTGCATATGTCCCCCTAAATTAAAGAACTGTAGGGCATTTTTGAAGTTTAACCTTCTTAAAAGTTGAAATGTGTCAATTTGCCTTTCATACCTGTGCTTTGGTTGACAGAAGGCATTATTATAAGGTTAACCATATTTATTTACCCATTCACTGTACTTGCTCATATGTGTCTTCATTTTTATTTAGAAGAAGTCACACTCTGTATTCTTGTGAAGAACATTTAGTTTAAAATTTCACAGATGTTAGGTATGTAAGCCTGAAAGAAAAAAACACACACACATTTTTAAAGATGTTCCTCGCTTTCCTGGTGGCTCAGATGGTAAAGAATCTGCCTGCAATATAGGAGATGGAAGTTCGATTCTTGGATCGGGAAGATCCCCTGAAGAAGGAAATGGCTACCCACTCCAGTATTCTTGCCATGGACAGAGGAGCCTGGTGGGCTATGGTCCGTGGGGTGGCAAAGAGTCTGACATGACTGAGCGACTAACACTTCAGAGATATAACTTCATTCTTTGAAAAAACAAAATAAGAAACCCAGCTAGCATGAGCATATATAAATGTGTATTAACCTTCAGGCCTTAAGATGTTTCTTTTGTTTGAACGAAGTGAGTGATTGAAAATTGCTCAGTCGTGCCAGATTCTTTGTGAACCATGGACTGACTGTAGCCCCTCGCCACCCCAGGCTCCTCTGTCCATGGAATTTTCCAAGCAAGAATACTGGAGTGGTTTGCCATCCCCTTCTCCAGGGGATCTTCCTGACCCAGGGATCAAACCCAAGTCTCCTGCATTGCAGGCAGATTCTTTACTGTCTGAGCCACCAGGGAATGTAGTTAAAATGAGTAATTTTTGAAACCTAGTGGATTAACAGTAGTTTATTTTATACTGAAGGTAGCAGTAGAGAAAGCATGGAATGTAGGGGCATTTCAGTGTGTGGAAACCACTTTGAGTAGTCACAGGGTTACATGGAACAGGTTATTTACCTTATTGAGCACATAATATCGTAGATGGCAACTGTCTTAGTTCTGGTTGCCAAACGACCATAGACTGAGTGGCTTAAACAAGAAACATTTATTTCTCACAGTTTTGGAGACTGGGAAGTGGATGATCCAAGTGCCAACACATCTGTTGTCTTACGAGAGCCCATTTCTTGGTTTGCAAATGGCCATCTCTTTGCTGTGTCCTTCATTGCAGGAAAAGAGGAAGAACAAGCTCTCTTGTGTCTCTTCACGTAAGGACACTAATCCAATCATGAGGGCACCACCCTCATGACCACTTACCTTCCAAAGGCTCTATCTCCTAATACTATCACATTGGGGATTTAGAGTTTGAAGATACAAATTTTTGTGGGGGGACACACATTCAGTCCAAAGCAATGACTTTTACACTCCGTTGAAATATAAAAGACTGTCAGCAAAACTAAAGAAGCCTAAATCAACATCTTCATAAAGGGCAGAGTCAGAATAAATTAAACTTCTGAAGATTATTAATTATGTGGCTGAGTGTGTGTGTGTGTGTGTGTGTGTGTGTGTATTATTAGAAAGATTACCTGAGAAAATAAGGACAATAGTTAACGAAAAGATGTTCAAATGTTGGGTAGTAAATAATGAGAATGTAAACAGGAAGTAACTTTCCAGATTATTTAAATGTTGTATTCGTGGGTAATACTTTTTCTGTTACTATATAAGTTTCATAGCAATAAATTTAAGTAACAATAAAATATCTTTTAAAACAGAATGAAGATCAACTCCATACTACTTGGTTCTGTTGCCATTCCTGAGTTTGTGGAGCATGGCTATTTCTTTTGTTAGGTAGTGATGGTAGTAGCTCAGGGAGCATGGCTTTCTCTCTGTGCTGATTTCTATAAATTGCTGATAAAAGGCTTCTAAGAGGAGTATTGATTAATTACTGACATGGCTATGTTTCATTAAAGTGTTCCCTTTCTTTAAAATACCTCCACTGAGGGTAGAATTAATTTTTTTAACTTAATGAAGATATGAATATTATTAGTAGGTAGAAAACTGGCACTACATTTAAACTGATAGGCATAGGAGCTATTATAATTTCTGTAGTTTACCTGGGAGAAAAAGGGAGTCTGAACTTGTGCTATTCTGACTCATATATATTTAAGTCACTTCAGTCGTGTCCGACTCTGCGACCCCATAGATGGCAGCCCACCAGGCTCCCCCGTCCCTGGGATTCTCCAGGCAAGAATACTGGAATGGGTTGCCATTTCCTTCTCCAATGCATGAAAGTGAAAAGTGAAAGTGAAGTCGCACAGTCGTGTCTGACCCTCAGCGACTCCAAGGACTGCAGCCTTCCAGGCTCCTCCGTCCATGGGATTTTCCAGGCAAGAGTACTGGAGTGGGGTGCCATTGCCTTCTCATAGTTGGAAGTATTAGTGGATTGTGAGTATGTAGACTTGGAAAGACATATATTGTTTACGATCTAGGAAGTGACCTGTGATGAGTAGGCATGTCCCACTCTCCAGAGACATGGATGCTACAAGATGTATCAGGCTGAGTTCTCAGTGACTGTTCCATTGCAGAGTCTGTAAATTGTTCCAGCCTCTCTAATTAAGTACCACTTGGATTAATGGCTAGAATGTTATCAGTAAATGTCTCCTCATTTTGTACGTTCGTATTCGGACCTCAGTTTGTGCCAAAGACTTGTATTTTGTTCTTCACGTTTCTTCTCATTGTCGTGTTTAACATCTTGCTCTCAACAGTTTCCCTCTAACAACATTTTGAAACTGAATTTCTGAAATGGAGAGGTGATGATATGCTGGGAACACATGAATCATGAGATTCTTCATGGCATTCATGTCAACTATAATGTACTAGTGGGTCAGAAAGAAAAAGCTAATTACCATATGTTTGATTTATCTTAAATAATTTAAGTATTTATAATGGTAGTTTTGCCATGTCACGATTAATTATTTAATGGTATAGTAATGTTCACTCAACTAGTAATTTTTCTTTGATGACTAAAAGGTCATTTGTTGCACTTTTTAAAGTAGTAGCTTTTTAAGTTTTCAAGGCAGAGGGATACCTCTGAAATAGAGCTTGGATGAAAAGCAGGAAGGTTGGAGCAGCAAATTATTTCAATGGGAAATGTTAGAAAACTAATTTTTAAGAATCAACGCAGAGTACTTTGCGTTGTTTATCTATGTTAAGCCACACGTTCTGTCATCTTTTAGACTGATATTTATTTAAATATTAAACCATTCTTTACACTGTTTATATAGTGAAACAATTCAAGTTGGTGCTTACCTCTGTTTTGATAGTCATTAAAACTTCTGCATGTAGTTAATTAAATTTCATGAAATAAAATTAGCTTCATTTCAAGTGCTGGGGGACCAGTGATAGAATAGAACAGAGTCAAGGTTTTTGTGGTAAGCAGATACAGAGCTGCATTTGTGTCCGTGCCAGCCCTGGAGGCAGCAGGGAATCACTGAGACGGGCACGCTGCCAGCCTGGGATCCGAGCCTAACGCCAAGTGGAGATGGTTTTTAATATACCTTTGCAAAAGTGTATGGAGGTCAGGTGTGTGGGCTGTGGCTAGGGCACAGGCAGATGTAAGAGGTGAGCTATCCTGAACTTGAAGACCCTAGATGAGACAGAGAAAAGCCTGGTTCTTTAGTGCCCTGGCACAGTAAGAAGCCGAGGGATCCATAGGACTTGGAGACTGCCAGAACAAACTAGGGCACCACGAGAAGGAGACATTGATAGCCAGCCAGCGCTGCTCTCTGCCTGGGGAGGTTCTTAAGTGCTTTTTGTTAAAGACTCCCAGGCTCAAAGCTTGGCTAGACGAAGTCTCAGTAATTTGCCACACCTGGCAAAGCCTGACAGGGAGTTGTTGGCAGATCCACGTCCGACTGGCGCTGACAATGATTAATTATGTAGCTGAGCCCGCATGATACAGTCAAGTGAGGTCGTGAGCAAAGTGCTGTTTTATTTGTGGTTCTTCCCCCTCTACTTTGATATGTTAACTCCAAAATGAAGCTGAAAGGGAATTTAGCAAGTAAAGAGAGAAAAAAAAAAAAAAAAAAAGGGTTGGAGAAATGTCTGTACAGATCCATTCATTAATTCAGTCTTTCATTCAACAAATACTTTTTGAATGCCTCAGTATGTAATTAGCCAAAGTGAATGAATATTCATCTATCTTTGAAATTCAAATTCCATTTAACTAATGAACAGCCCAGTGTTTTACCCAGAGGTGCAGAGTTAGCAGTGGCAAAATGAATTTGAATCTCAAACTTCTTTCCTTGCTTAATCAGTTCTTCATGTCTCTGCAAAATTCTGGCTTGAACCAAAAGTGGGTTTATCTTGACCCACTGTCAAGATAAACTGAGCACTGTCTGGCAGAGCACAAAATAGTAATTAGATGCATAATTCATACGGAATTGGTGCTGGGCATTTGAGAGGTCACAGTGGGAACAGGCTGCAATGATTGATATAAACTGTGTCGGGCTCTGTGATATTAAGATCTATATTAAGAGATATAACATCTCTTCTGTTACCTTATTTAGGGAAGTCAGGGTAGAATTAGATGCCCAGTGGGCAGTGTCTGTCTCTGAGGCCCTACAGAAGTGGCCTAGCCCTTCCCCTCTTGTTACCGAGTTCAAGCTCGCTCTGCTCGCTGCACAATAGGCCAGTGAAGCCGAGAGAGAGGTGTTGAGGCCAGGAAGAGACTTTAATCGGGGAGCCGGCAGACCGAGAAGATGGCAGGCTAGCGCCTCAAAATAACCATTTTATTGGGGTCTGGATGCCAGGTTCTTTTGTAGATTAGAGGTGAAGGGAGGTGAGCAAGCAAAATAAGACCATTAATCTTCCAAATATTTCCTAGAATGGCAAGCCTCAGGCAGGGGATGTGTTAATTCCTTCCTTCCTGCCATCCACAGGTGGACAGGGTTCTGAACAAAGACACTTTAGTTTAACAGGCAGAGGGACAGGATTCTCTGAGGCAAACAATTCTGTATGATTATAATAACAAAAGCAAACGAAAGGCAGGTCAAAGAAACAGTTCCAACATGGAGACAGAATTGGCCTCCTTGCTGCAACACTCCCCTTTGGGTATTTGCACACGTGTACGTGCACGCTAAGTCGCTTCAGTCCTGTCCGACTCTTTGTGACCCCATGGACCAGAGCCCGCCAGATTCCTCTATCCTTGGGATTCTCCAGGCAAGAATACTGGAGCGGGTGGCCATGCCCTCCTCCAGGGGATCTTCCTGACCCAGGGATTGAACCGTGTCTCTTTTGTCTCTTGCATAGGCAGGCAGATTCTTTACCGCTAGAGCCACCTGAGAAGCCCATTTGCGCACATACACAGTCCTAAAGAGCAGCATGGAATTCTCACCTGGCTCAGTTCCATGGGAACTCAGCCTGGAGAATTCAAAGGTTTCTCATTATATTTGTGATGTTTCTGCATCTAACAGGCAAGATGTTGTATCTTCTAATGTAAAAATTAAGTTACTGTACCAGCAGCAAATACGTCCTTTCAGTTGTAAATGGTAGACAGGCCTACCTTTGGATGCAAGAAGTTAAATTTGCTTTTGAACGTAAAGTTGAATTTGTGTTTTTCCACACACACTTCTCCCCCTTTTGTGCATAAAGGCATGCTTTTGAGTAGGCCACTTCAGTTTCCAGAGTATTTCTGTAGTTTCTCAATTTGTGTTTTCATTTTATCTGAAGTAGATAAGAGAAGTTTCAATAAGAGGTAAAGCTGAACACATTCCTCCTGATAGTACACTGTGTGGTTAACATGCTGATTGCAGATTTGTATTTGAACTAGTTATTTCAAGGATCGCTCTTGTACATCATGTCAAGTCAAATTATATACAATTTAATGTTCTGAATATATCCAGGTATAGGTAGGTGTAGTGATGATTGCCTGTATGCTATATTTTGTCCATTTAATAGGCCTTGGATCCTTCTTCAGATTTGAGATAATTGCAGTATTCAGTTGTAAGAAAGAACGCAGAGAATCTCGTGTACAGTTTACATGGTTTCTCCCAAGGTAACATTTTGCAGAGTTGTATTATAGTATCACAAGTAAGATACTGACATTGGTAATGTCCGCCTTTACCCGGGGTTATTCACGTTGTCTTAGTTTTGTGTGTACTCATTTGTGTGCATGTGTGTGTGTGTGTTTAAGGAACACATGATGAATTTGTGTGTTGTCCTTGTGCAGGAGGCGTGCTGCTGTCTCTTTTGTCCAGTTTTAGTGTGCATCCTGCAGATGTGAGCACAGACCTTGGGTTTTTACATGAATCAGTGCTGGCTTCAAGGGCTTGTGACCAGAGCTTTCAGTTGGGGTTCAATATCCTGACTTTCTTGACTTGAAGTCCTTGGTTTTTTGTTTGAATTTGTGTTTTGTAAGTGAAGTCTGACAAGACAATGGAGCTGCATCCCGGAACTGGAAGCCTTGGTTTGGGGGACTGCCTCCTTGGGATGGGTTCTCTTCTGTTCTCCACTGCTCACACCCCCACCTCGTAGGACCCCAAAGACCTGTGCTCTTCCTCTGTGCTCCTGCCCCCATAATGGCTGCTGCCTTTAGTCCCTGGAAGGGGAGGCTCGGAGTCTGGAACAAGAGCCTTCTGTGTCTCAGGACAGGACACTGATACAGTTGTCTGCATCCTGGAGTGTCACTCTGGTACCTCAGCAGGGTGAAACCTCTCACCCAGCCCAGTCTGGGAAGCCAATCCAGGTCCCTCCTTGTGTGGAGGTTGCAGTACTCCTGGGCTCTGTGTGGCGCTTGCTGCGCCTGTGGGAAGGGAGATGCCTGGCGTGACTGTGACTGACCCTCCCCAGTGGCTGCACAGAGTGCTCACTGCAGGGATTCCTGTGCCCGAAGGATGGTAACACTGAGTAGCAAATACCACTGTGGCATGTTGAGAGAGAACCTGCAGGACAGAGGGAAAGCCTTCATCCTGTAGTACCTTTCCTGGAACTTTTCCTCTGTCGTTTGAGCAGGGGAGGGCCTCACTTTTTCCTCCTGCGTGGGGCCCTGCAAATTATGGAGTCCATATGGATAGGCATAGTGTTAACTTCAGCAGTCATGTAGTGTACACAGTGCCCACTTGTTTCTACTGCGTCCTCCTATATTTGCTTCAGATTCTGTTGACATAATAAGAAGATATTCAGTGAGACTGTATGGGGGACTAGAGCAGCACAAAACCCATAATGATATAAATATGTGGTGGAAAATTACAATAAAACCCTTGCATCTTCCACTTTAATTTTGCCTCAAGGAAATGGCAAAATGCCCAGCTGGCAATAACCAGTTCCAAATGAGCTGCCAACATGGCTAGGTGCTGAAATACATAGTTTGTTGCTCTTCCCCATTTCAGTGCTTGACTATAGGTTTTGAGGTTGGTGTTTCAAAGCCAGAGCAGGTGCCTGCCACCTGGAAGCATTTTCTTGAGCGCTCTGCTAATATCAACACAATGAGACCTATTGAAGTGTATTTTTAAATAACACTGAAACTACTTTACATGTGTATACTTGTCTATTGAAATACAATCATAAATAGGCCTAACATGTTTTCATCTGGAATTCAAAGGGATACGATTTGTGTCTTGGAACAATGAAGGATTCTTATTTTTTTAAAAAAGGAACATGCTGATGGCAAACATTCAGATATAATTAAAATATGTGAGAAGTTTGTAAATGTGGGTTGAAGTCCTAGCATAACAGAATTATACTGCTTCATCTCAGAGCCCTGCTAATAGAGGTCCCTCATAAATACCAGGCATCAGTGCTCCTGGGGGAGGCGATGATGAAGAATAAGTAACAGTTGTTAGGATACATCTCAGTACAGAAGCAAAGGCCCTCTCTTGTTCCATTTGAAAAAAACAAAAGCAAAAATCCCCTTCATTTTAGTACTTGTAAATACACTTACATATCAGATCCTTTCAGGACTCTGAAAGGCAGTTCCTTATCTCCAGTTAAGCTTTTGCTTTTCCTTAAGCTAGTGCTAGCGTTTTCCTGAGTATCTCTGCATATATATTGCATTAGGGATCAGTGAATGTCAGAAGTTTCCGAGGTCAGTTTTTGTTTTAATGCTTGTCTGAACAATCTGAGCTGTTTCCTAGGACTCATCTAACCAAACAACTGGTTTGTTTATGGTTCTGCCTGACCTGGAATATACTCTGCATAATGTGCTGGCTGTGGTCTGACCACATACTTCAGGCTGGGTACGTTCAGTGCATTTCTTCTCCGGCAATGTGAAGGTCAAGCAAAGCGGGTGCACTGAAATCTAGGCTTAATGAGGGTGTATTTTCATCATTAGTTTTGCATCCTAATCTCCCAACTCCTAACCTATTGCTAGATCCTTAGATGAGAACAAAAAAAGCAAAAACAAACCAAAAAACCCCCAAACCATGATTTAATCTTCTCCCCACTCACTCTCCCAAAGTTGCTAATTAGAAGCAAAATATCCAAACAATCTTGTAGGAAGAAGAAAGAGGCCTAGCAGGGGGGCCAGAGAATCTGTAAATTAGGTAATTAGTGTAAGGATAAGCATGACTCTTATCTGTGAGGGCTTCTCAGTATCCTTGGTGGAAGTAAACTGTTCCTGTCCTGCTGTGGTTGGTGAGATCTACAATTTGACTCGCCTTCCTCTCTTGGACGTTTATTTGCCAAGCAGATTGGTCTTTATTCCACACGTCAGTGTCTGAATGGATGATACTGCACTTTTCTCAATCTATTTTTCTCCAAATATTACTTCCATTTTCTAAATTTTTGCTTCTCCAGCGTGTTCTCTTTTCCTGTCTTACCCTGACTTTTCAGTTTTCCTCTTTCCTCTCCATCCTCAGTTCCCCTTCATTGGCAGCTTACAAGTACTTCTGTCACCTTGCAGTGATTCACACTTCCCAGCAGCACTGAAATGTGCTTAGGTTCCAGAGATCGGAGTCTCTGTTCTGGTGGCATCCTGCCAGAGGTGGCATCCTGGCTCTGCAACTCACCAGGGTTGTGACTTTGGGCTACTTACTTAACCTCTCCTTGCTTCTTTTCCATGTGTGTAAAATGGGGATGATAATATACTTTCTAGCCCATAGTGTTGCTAAGAAGATTAAATAACTTATTCCACATTAAGCATTTAGAACAGTGCCTGACATACAGTGTTTAATGAATGTTAGCAATTTTGTTTAACTCAGTTAAACAAAATGATCACTGAGCCTCTTATTAGCATCTTATTTTTCTGACAGCACCTATTAATATCCCAAATAACTTGGGCTCCTTTGGATACATTTGGAAAATGCTACTCTTCAAGGTAAGGTTAGTATTGCCATTTTCTCATTTTCATAGAGGGCAGTTTGGGGTGGAAAATCTAGAAGTAGAATCTCTTTTGCAGTCAAGTCCTTTTGTAAGCATCCCTCTGCCAGTGTGCTGCCTTTGGCTCTTTTCTGTTGACCAGTCAGTAATGGATTCTGTCATCCTGCCACTTCAGGGATGGTCTGCTGACATCACCTGAGAACTTGCAAAGATGCAGATCTCAGGCCTCACCCAAATGAACTGACTCAAAATCTGCGTTTTTACAAGATCCACAGGTGATTCTTAAACACATTAATGTTGATAATGCACCAGGCTAATGTTCTGGGTTTTTAGCACCCAAATTCTGCTCTGGGGAAATAGAAAGAAAATCAACCTGAATTATATTTTAAAACATGAAATATTGACTATTTCCACAAGTACAGCAGTTTAAGCCCTACTAGACTTCCTGAATAACCTTTGCTGTCATTCTCTTGGGTGCAATTGTTATTGATTAATGTCATGATTAAAAGTGTAGCTTAGGTCTACTGTGAGCTTTAGCTCATTGAAAAAAAAAAACAAAAAAGCCTCATTGATCTGAAGTCCTCAGTCGGTCATTCTTACCTTTTCAGAAAACACTTCAGATAAATAGCGATAATCTTAGCAGTGAGAGATTTGTCTCAGGGCATAATCTTTTCAACAATGACTTGCATTGATTAACTTCATAGTTTTTTAACTGTTCACTTTGTTGCTGTGGTAACTCAGTTTTAAAAATTAGGATGTGTTTTCTTAGTTAGGCTTGTGCACAGGGCTGGGTGCATAACGCAGCACGTTTGGGCGTCTTCTACTGGTTTGGTACACGCAGAGAGTTCAGTGCTTCTTGATGTATTCGAGTTAGTGCTTCCTTCAAACAAGTTTCTAAAAAGGGAAGACAGTGGACACATTTATGGGGTAGACAGCATACAGGAGAGTCCGGCAAGTATTACAATTCTTGGTATCTCTGTCAGCTGTCAAGAAAGGACCAAAAGTACTAGACTGTTAGCTGGGAAAGTGCTTTTAAACAGTTTAGTCTTGTCAACCGTGCAGAGTAGTGTTGTTAGATGTTGCCTTGCCCTTTACATATGCCTATCTTTATGGGTGGGTGGAACATTTGGAAAATCTCCAGCTTGCTGTGGCTGTGAAAAGTAGACTTAGCTTGCTAGACTGAATTTTCACATATGTACCACTAAAAGGTATATTAACTCAACTTCTTCAGCTACCATGCATTCTTTATAATTGCAACCATGATTATTAATAAATAAATTTACTCAGGTTTTTAATATCACTTACTGTAAAGAGAGACAGCAGAAGTATAATACTAATATCACCTGTCTCTTATACTTTGCCTCACAAATGCGGTCTTTCTAAAATACAATTCAGATCATGTCTCACCCTCACTTAAAATTCACCTGTGCCTCCAGTTGCCCCTGGCCAGAGCATGACTCGTTCAGACAGATCTTGTGCCCCTCCTGGGTCTGCAGTTTCTGCTTTGGATACATAGTTAGCCTTTGCCTGCACACAGTGATACTCTCTCAAACCTCTGGACCTCTGACTATCTTGGTCCTTCTACGTAGATTACACTACACCCCCTAACCTGGCTACCTTCCTTCCCTGCCTGGTGCCATAGCTTCAAGATTCAGCCAGATGAAACCAACAGGGGAACCTTCACTACCCCCGCAGACTGTTCAGCTAGGGTGCTCATACCTCTGCTAAGGCATTCGTCATGTCGAATTAGTCAGGGTTCTCTAGAGAAACAGATCAGTAAGGTGTGTGTGTACACGTGTGTGTGTGTGCGTGTGTGCGTGTGGGTGCGTGTGTGTACGTGTGTGTGTGCGTGTGTGTGCGTGATAAGAAGTATCTCAAAGGATTGGCTTACTTGATTGTAGGAGTAAGTCTGGCAAGTCTGAAATATATAATCTATCAGGCAGGGAAACTTCCATTTTGGCTTTTAGACACTCTGGATAAAGTTCATCCAGATGATTGAGGGTGATTTTCTTACTGAAAGTCAAAGGACTGTAGATATGAATCATATCTACAGAACACCTTTACAGCAACATTTGTATTCATGTTTGATTAAATAACTGGGTACTGGAGCCTAGCCAAGGTGACATGTAAAAATATCCACCACATGTGTCATTGTATAAGTATGTACCTGTGTTTTCACCTTAGGGTTATGAGTTTTCTCAGTCATAAACAAGAATACCTTGAAATAATTAAAATATTATTTTATAAATGATTCAAATTGTGAAATAAAAAGCAGGATAGTTCTACCATTTAAATGTATAATCCTTAAAAAGTTGAATCAGTTTGCCCATGATTTATAATAAAGTTATCCATTAATACCTTGCTAATATTTTTAATTGAAGGGGAACAACAGAAACAGTATATTTATTAACAATATTTTAGATGCACATACATAGACATACTTTATTACATTATTAAACTTGCACTATATGGGTATAAAAATTAAAGAAAAGGATCTGTAAATTTAAGATTCAGCTTGTTTTAAAATTTAGATATCTGTATCATCTCATCAATATATGCTACCTTTATTTTCACTGACAAGTACCATTGTTTAATAAATATTTATTGTCAGCTTTTTACTGTGTTGTGTCAGTGCTAAAAAGGCAATCCCTGTATTTTCATCCTATCTTTGTAATGTAAATTTTTGAAACTATAGCTCAAAACGCCTTTCTCTTGTGAAAACTTCGAGGATTAATTGGTATATTTTAATTTTCCTTTCTTCTCCTTAGCGCATGTATATATATGTTTTTTTTAAATCATTGATATGCTATTTGATACATTTCAAACATCATTTTACATTAATGGTTTGAATCTCTTAATATCAATATTTAGCATAGCATGCGCAAATGGGTTCATTACTTAAGACCAAATATTGGGTTGTCTAAACCCAACCTTTTTGTCTTTCCTGCTACCATCTGCCTGCTTTTTCCCCTGGCATGTGCGTTTCCCTTCGTGGCACTAGTGTCTTTTACTCCTAACCTTGCAGTACGTATCAACCTTACTGGGTCCCTCATCTTTCACATTCAATCAGATGCTCAGTGAATCCCAATGATTATCCTTTCTTTAGGGTCTTACCTTTACTTTCTTTGGTTTTGACAACCATTTTTCCAACTAGTATTCTTACTACCTACTATGTAGACTGTTGAAATAAGCTTCATGGACCAGTCACTCTCTCCTCCAAGAAATCTGTTATCCTCTCAATTATGTAATTGTACTTAAAATTTTGATATTCACCACCTCAAAGGGAAAATTGGAGGCTCCCCATTGCCAATAAAATAAAAACTATTATCTAATCTGGTCACGTACAATGGTCTAAATGGCCAGTCAGCCTGTCCAGTTTTCTTCAGTCTTCCTGGGTATGGACATCAAAGTTGGACTGTTTGTTCTGATCAGTATGTACATTCTGTTTCCCCATCTTTGAACCTTCAGTTCAGTTCAGTTGCTCAGTCGTGTCCAACTATTTGTGACCCCAAAAATCGCAGCACACCAGGCCTCCCTGTCCATCATCATCTCCTGGAGTTCACTCAGACTCACGTCCATCGAGTCCCTGATGCCATCCAGCCATCTCATCCTCGGTCGTCCCCTTCTCCTCCTGTCCCCAATCCCTCCCAGCATCAGAGTCTTCTCCAGTGAGTCAACTCTTCGCATGAGGTGGCCAAAGTACTGGAGTTTCAGCTTTAGCATCATTCCTTCCAAAGAAATCCCAGGGCTGATCTCCTTCAGAGTGGACTGGTTGAATCTCCTTGCAGTCCAAGGGACTCTCAAGAGTCTTCTCCAACACCACAGTTCAAAAGCATCAATTCTTTGGCAATCAGCCTTCTTCACAGTCCAACTCTCACATCCATACATGACCACAGGAAAAACCATAGCCTTGACTAGATAGACCTTTGGTGACAAAGCAATGTCTCTGCTTTTGAATATACTATCTAGGTTGGACATAACTTTTCTTCCAAGGAGTAAGTGTCTTCTAATTTCATGGCTGCAGTCACCATCTGCAGTGATTTTGGAGCCCCCCAAAATAAAGTCTG
>SJYT01013604.1:20857-48985 GCA_006410635.1 Cephalophus harveyi | reverse complement strand
TTTTTTTTTTTTTTTTAACAGGATGGGATGTGGGATTTAGGTACACAAGTATCTTAGAACAAACCAGATTCTTGATAGTGGCTATTGTTTTCTTTAAGGAGAGCAAATCTCAAATTTACCTGAAAGGGGGAAATAAGCAGTTTCTTTGGTTATTGTAGTTTGGATGATTTTTAAATAGTTTGCTTCTTTTATTTTTTGTGTGGACAATTGTTTTTCTTGCCAAAATTTAAAGATGACTGCTGTATAATGGGTATAGAATTTGATTTTTTTTAAAGTGCAGTTCCATTTCCTATTCTGCAAAAACACCTACCATTTAAGTAAAATTACAGTGCTCCTACAAGCAAGAAATAGTCTTTTGTTATCCTTGTGTTTTTATGCATATTTTGTTTTTATATTAACCACAAGAACTTTCTCCAATTTTGGCAGCACTAATAATCTGCAGATTGTCATGTTTTTCATGATGCTAGTGGGAAGTTAAAAAAGACTGATTTGTAGCTGTCTCTTTATTGACATTCCATTCTCTTTTGTTTTTGAAGGCATTTTATTTTGTGATTAGGTCACTTTTGATCCAGTGAATGTTAGAAGGATGTTTGCCTTTTTTAAAGCAGTGGCTTCAAATTGGCAGCACTTTAATGTTGGCTGTTTTACTAAAACTTTGCAAAGTGATTTTGAATTAGTTTTCCTGTCTGCTTTCCATCATGTCATTGCTTTCTTTGCAAGTATTGCTGTGTCCAGGTATTTGGGAGTTGGTTGAAAGTTTCCATATAAGATAATAAACTTTTCTTTTTCCTGAGTTCTTCAACAATGTCATGTTCTGGCACTTAAAATGTTTTAGCAATTTTCCTGGCTGCTGCTATTACTAAGATGGCAAATTATTTCCTCACATTTTTTTTTTCCCTAGTTATCATGGTCATCAAATTTCAGCATCCTGGTCAAAATTTCACAAGCTCATACTGTGCCAGGTATTGACCTTGGAAACTTTAAAGATTGAATAAATTTTTTTTCTACAAAAGAGTTACTCATAATAACATTTGAGATAAATTGATATGTGAAATATTTGATAATTGTACTAACAAAGGATCTCATCCTACCCAACTCTGTAGGGTTACAGTACAAATTTGGACCTTCTGAGTTTATAGAAGGTATTTTGTTTTAATATTTCATGATGTGGTCTGTGTTTGGGATTAAAATTTATTTGCTTACCAGTTTTACTGTGATTCAGGTCTACAGTATGAAAGTTCAGTTATAAAATCAAATGGCATAAGAATTTTGACATTTGTTTTATGTTTTTGTATTAGAATAGAATTTGGGGTACTCTGAAGGAACTTTTTGTAATTTATCTCCTTAGGAGGAAAACACGAGCAGAGCTTCATTGTTATGATATATGACATTATATGTTCTCGGATACACTTGACTATGGAAATTAAAAATGTTCATGAAGATTCTTTTTCATGGGGGAATTAAACAAGGTTTACTTTTAGAATGGCTAAAATTAAAATAATTTACCATACTTAGTGTTGGTGAGAACATAAAGGAAGTAAAACTCATACACTGCTGGTTGAGAATATAAAATGGTACATGCACTTTGGAAAACAGTTGGGCAGTTTCTTTAAAAGTCATATATACCAGCTACTCCATTCCTGGGTATTTACCCATGAGAAATCTGTTACATCTTGGTATAGTATGACCATACAAATTATTATATACAAATACCTACAAAAGTTTGTTTGCAGTAGCCTTAGATGTCCATTTCAGTAGGTGAATGTGTAAACAAACTATGGTATACCCACCCAATGGAATAATACTTGGCAGTGAGAAGGAATGGAATATTGATAATATGGTAAAATATCAATTTAGCCACTGAACAACATGGATGAAGTCCAAAGTAATTATACTAAGTGAAAGATGCCCCACACATAAAGTACATGATGAGTGATTCTGTTTGTAGAAAATCTCAGAAAGTGCAAGCTAATCCATAGTGCAGAACTGTAGGTCACTGGTTGCGTGGAAGGAGAGGGTGGGGAGGAGCTAAGGGAGGAATGGGGAAGGAGCAGGAGATGTGGTGCACATGTTCTTGTCTTGGCTGGTGTGGGCTTCTGTAATACGATATGGCAGACCAAGTGGCTTGAACAACAGAAAGTAATTTCTCACAGCTCTGGAGGCTGGGAAGTCTGAAATCATGGTGCTAGCATGGCCAGGTTCTGGTGAGGCCCCTCTCCCTGGCTTGCACACAGGATTCCTTGCTGTGTCCTCAAATGGTGGAGTGAAAGATCATCTCTTTCATGTGTCTTCTTATCAGGGTCACTAAGCCCATTCATGAGGACTTCATCCTCATAATCTACCTACCTCCCATAGTTCTTACCTTCTTGTACTGTTACATTGGGGATTAGGGCTTAAATATATGAACTGGAGGGGGGCACAAACGTTTAGTCTATAGCAGTTCCTTTGGGATAAAGCATATGTTCATTATCTTGATTTTTGGTGGTGATTCCGGTGAGGTATTCATATGCCAAAACTTATCGAGCTGTGAACTTTCTATGAGTGTCATGTATTATGTCAACTACTTCTTAGTTAAGCTGTTAAAAAAATTTAAAAAGGTAACACATATGATGGAGAAGGAAATGGCAACCCACTCCAGTATTCTTGCCTGGAGAATCCCAGAGACAGAGGAGCCTAATGGGCTGCCGTCTATGGGGTCGCACAGAGTCGGACACGACTGAAGCGACTTAGCAGCAGCAGCAGCAGCAACACATATGAAAGCATCTACCATGTTGCCCGAGAGATGGCAATCTCACAATGCATGGCATTAAATGAAAAGGATAAAATGATGAAATGAGCAAAAATCAGTTTCACTTTTACTACAAGAAGAAAACAGGTAAACAGTAGTTTCTCTTGTGGTGAGAAGATTGCTGTGTGTATTTCAGGCTTGTTGTATATGCTGATTCTTATTTATGTCTGTGTTTGCATTCACGGAAGCCACCCTCAGCCTATTTTAGTCATTTGGTTGTCCACACACGTGAATGCATACACTAGCAGGCCCTGGGCTGTACTGCGGAAGATGAGTTCACTGAAATGGCCCTTGAAAGGGGAGCTGCATGATGGAGGGATGCGAGGGCAGAAGTGAACAGGTCAAAGACGCTGTTTCTCAATGGCTTGATGCGAACTGAAGGAATGAGGGACCTGATATGATTGGCACTTCTTGACCACAGCCCAAGCTCTTCTCTTGACTGAGTAGCTTAGTACTAGATTCCCATTTGAATCTCGGAACAATGTTTTGGAATAGGAGAACTAGAACTATTCTGGGAAGACACACATTGTTAAGCCTCTGATGAGAATCTATAATAATGATAAAGACAATGAACGGACAGTTACAGACTCTAAGGCCCTTTGTTGTTATTCTTTATGCAATAGGCAACATACTGGCACATCTGGTTCTGTTCATAATATATTCTAAACTTGCCTGGTCTGGAGGACTAGAACGATCTAGAGCTGAATGACTTTAATTGTGTCATACCATCATCATTATCACCATCACTTCACTGCATGGCTGCTGTGTTCTGGGACCCAGGCCTAATGCTTCTCAAATATTTAATTTTCACAGTAGCTCTCAGAGAAGACTTCCTGGAAAGTCCTTTTCTCCTGTCCCTCTTCCCCAAATTAAGTTGGAACTTTGTTTTATAAGGTTTCATAGCATCATGTACACCTCTGCAATACTTATGGCTATTGCAGTCATGAAATGGATTACTTGATTAATATCGATATCTCCCATAGAATGTGGAGCTAGGTATATCTTGTCCACAGCATCTTGTACACACTTAAAGCTTAAGATTCTTTGTTGAGTGAGTGAATGAATAAAATTTCATAATATTAAGTTTTATAATATGGGAATAAAGACCCTGTGGCACAGTGATTCCTTGTTCTGTTTAAAGATGTTTAATCTATAGATAATTTTAATTTTAATCAGTGAAATAACCGAACAGAAATATGAGCTGTGAGTTGGAAAACAAGAATAGAGATTGAGAAATTGGTATGTTGTAAATAGGTCAAATCTGAGAAATCCTCTGGGTCTCACTAGTTCCAGGGATTGTCAAACTCAAGTCAGTTGTTGAATCCCTTTATCACTGAGAGGCATCAAGTATTTTGTTCAAAAAGCAGAAGTAAAAACTTAATGGTATTATGGCATATGATCGGCATATTGTTTGAATAAATTACAAGTCTTCTGTTAAATTTCAACTGGCAAAGTAAATAATAATTATACTGTATACATAATATACATCTTTCTTTTTGTTATAATATGCTCTTTCAGCCAAGCATACATCATTAGCAAGTAGATGTTATGTATCTAATGATATGTATCTAAAGCTCTAATGCAGGAAACTAAGGTTCGATCCCTGGGTCAGGAAGATCCCCTGGAGAAGGAAATAGCAACTCACTTCAGTATTCTTGCCTGGGAGATCCCATGGACAGAGGAACCTGTTAGGCTACAGACCATGGGGTCTCAAAAGAGTCAAACATGACTTTGTCACTAAACAACAACAACAAAATCTTTAGATACAACAATACTTGATGATGCTTCTAACCAGTTTTCATCCTGACTATTAAATAGTGAAGAGTTCCCAAACCAAATACAGCAGAAGATAATTTAAATATTAAAATTGTTCAAAGGAGAGGTTCATAGTTATAATTCATCTAAAATGTATAATGTATACTTTACATGATATAAAATCAAATTTTGTATTTTGCTTCAGGACTGTTTTCTTTGTTGTTAGTAATACTCAAAACTCAGGAGGAAATCATTAAAGTAAAATAGTCTTTAAGATAAAGCAGATGACCCAAAATGCATTTATGAATCAGACCGGAACATACTAATGCAAGAGCTCTTGAAAGCAGAACACTTGGCTAAGACACAGAGAAGCATTGATAGTGTCAGAAATGTTCATTGTACTTTAGAGCATCTTTGATAATATCTCTTCTCCATTGTCCAGAACCTTCTCAAAACAAGCAGCTTTTCTTTTTTATTTTTTTATTCTTCAACGGAACCGAGCCTCATGATAACAGTCTTAGGAAAGCAAATGCTTTTAGGTTTTCAAGGAATATAAGGGCATTAAGGATGCATAGTAGGTATATTTCTGGATACATAAACCCTATGGGTAATTCTTGATAAGACAAAAGAAAATGGCAATTAAAAAGTGAGGAATATAAAATGGTCACTTTATAGAAGTGGCTGCAAAAGTGAATCAGATACCTCAGTGCATTTTCCAAGAATATTCACAGATGATACAGTTGTCTCCATTTCAGTGCTTTTCAGAAAGAATATGCTGACTGCTCTTCTTTCCTTTGTTAGGTTATTCAGTAAAAGTGTGTTCTATGATTATGTTATGGAAGTGTTCCTATAAACTAAAAACTCTGAATGTACAACATATTCAGTGAGCCTTAAAAAAAACCCCAACTTTAGTCAAGCACTGAAGTTAAGCCCATCATGACCTTATTCCATCTCCCCCTACGAAGTGCCCATTCTTCCTGAGCGTTCATGGCCTGTTCTCCAGCATGTGCAACAGTCATTACCATCCCCTTGTCATTTTCATGCTCAATCCTACTTTCATTACAAATAGAGAAGGTTTTTGGTTTTGTGATTGGTTCTCCCGTGAACTTATTATTCACATCATAATTTTTTTTAGACTTTGTTCATATTTTACCTTTTCTAGGAAGCCTTTCTCACATAATCCAGCTCAACTGATCTTTTCTTTCTCTGATGTAATATTTATGGTACTTAATACTTCAGTTCTCTGCTGTTCCTTATGAATGTATATTATTTTGTGGATTTCTGGCTTGAAGTATGAGGTCTTGGGGATGGAGGCCTTAGTGACCCCTTGGTCATAATGGTTAGTTTTCATTAAGCATATAGTCTTGAATTAGTCAGTTTGGAGAAATTTCTGGATTGTAGGAATCTGTCTCATCGTCTCATGGCTAGCTTGTGGTCCCTTGTCAATTTACTTTTCTCAAAATAGGAAAAATCAATGTTTGAAACTAGTGAAAACTTGGAGTAATTTATTATGTTTCTCTCTGTAGAAATAACATATCCAATGTGGTTGAATTATGGAAGTGTATATTTATATTTTTAAAAGAAGTAACAAACAGCACAAATGGCTGTGATGAGTACAATAACTCCTCAGAAAAATAGATCTGATCATAATTTATGTATCACATAGAAACACATGTATATACCTGTGTAATATAATGTTCTTGAGTTGTCTTTACCACTCAAAGAGTTGTCTCTTTTTTTTAAAGTTAATTATTTCTAAAAGTACTATCTAAAGCATTAGCAGAAAGATTTGTCAAAAAGTATTTTAATCGATTTTCCAACCCTTATTTTAAAACTATTTTAAGCAGTCCAACAAACTTAAGATTTTATAAGGATATTTTAACATTTAGGAAATTTAAAGCCACTAAGCACCAAAAAATTGAATTAAAACAAAAGATGACCCCAAACAAGAAGTCACTATCAAGTGAAGGTAAAGAATAGGCCATCATTACATAATATATAAAATAGATAACTAATAAGGACCTATTGTGTAGTATGAGGAACTCTACTCAGTGACCTATATGAGAAAAGAATCTGAAAAAGAATGGATATATGTATATGTATAACTGATTCACTTTGTTGTGCCCCTGAAACTAACACAACATTGTAAAGCAACTGGGCTCCAATAAAATTTTTTTAAAAAGAATGCAATCACTAAGGTTTCTCTAGGATAGAATCTTATGAGGAGTGTTCTTATCAGTTGTACTTACTAAGGAATTGTAGAGGACGAAAAGTGTGTGGTTAACAGGCAAGGGGTAACAGAGAAATGGACACAATTTTTGCAGAAAAGGTGAAAGAAGCTAAGATTTGAGAAACCAAATCCTGTGGTCTTTGAATGAAGAGAAGTATTTTTTAATTTTTTGTTGATGTAATGTATATAATCACATAACATTTTATCTTGGGCAGAGCTTTGCAACCTATGGGGAATTATGAAATGTCAGTAAAGACAGGATTGGTATTAAGTAGATGTCAGGCACATTTCGGGATTCCCTGGTGGCTCAGAGGTTAAAGTGTCTACCTCCAATGCGGGAGACCCGGGTCGATCCCTGGGTCGGGAAGATCCCCTGGAGAAGGAAATGGCAATCCACTCCAGTATTCTTGCCTGGAGAATCCCATGGACGGAGAAACCTAGTTACAGTCCACGGGGTCGCAAAGAGTCGGACACGACTGAGCGACTTCACCTTCAGGCACATTTCAGATGATTATGGAAGAAAAATGTATACTCAAAACACATAATTATGAAATGTATAATATGTAAGGTATAATATATGAAATATGATTTTTAGTGTGACATATAATACATAATATACATCATTTATTGAGAATTATTTTCTATAATATACATAGTATTTAATAATGTGTTAATAGGACTTTATGTTCATATAGGTAATGAAATTTCCTTATATAACAGTCCATACCACTGCCTTCCTATATACTTGTATATAGGTATGTGTATATGGTATATAGCTTCTTTGTTAGTTTCCGTAATAAACCAGTGAGTTGGGAGTTGAGATAGTAAACTGCTGCTTTTTTTCTCATTAAGTAAAATATGGACTCTTCCTCAAGAAATGTTTACATAAATCCCGAGGGACCTTAGATGTTCCATATTTTTAAAAATATGAGAGAAAAAGAGCACCATATGGAGTCCCTCTGGATATATCCCTGCAGGATAGACCCTGCAGTGGGGCTTGGTTTCCCCAGTTGGTGATGTGTGAGAGCTCCCATTTAGTTAACCTGCATTTCTGTCTGTTTTTTCAAGACTCTTATCTGTTTGCCGCTTCTGTTATTTCCTGGTATTTGTACAAGTTACTGTAATGGTTTTAGTTTCCTTCTTATCAGCTAACATTTGGCCCGGGTTCAGCATTTTGAAGTGTGGGGGGCAGAAGGAAATGTACAGGTCAGGGATTACAAGTAACTTGGTCTCCCAGATTCTGAATGATGCATATCATGCTGGCCTTGAGATATAGGTAAATTAAGGATGATTATAATAGAGGGAGAGCATCTTTTAAAAACTGGTTTCAGAAAGTTTAAGCATAATCCAAAATACAGAACATCCTGCCAAGAAACAAGGTATTTGAAACTAGTTTCATAATGAGATCATAGAAGAGGTGGACTGTTTGAATGACTGTTGTATGGTGTTCCTTGATGATAAAGAGAAAGCAGAGCAACTTAATAATTATTTTACTTGGATTTTTTTTTTTTTTTAATCAAGAAGAAAGAGCTTCAAGTTCCTGAGGTAGAACAAAACTGGCTAACAGGAATTTGATGTCTTAAATGATGTGGAAATAGTTAGCCCTTTGGTAACAAAGATGTTTTGTCTTGAGTCCAAGATTTACCACGCAAGGGATCTTGAAAAATCACTAATCATCTTTACAAAAAATTGAAGAGTTCTAAGTGATTAAAGATAATTTTCCAGAGGGATAATAGAAGAATTTACCCCACTCCAGTACTCTTGCCTGGAAAATCCCATGGATGGAGGAGCCTGGTGGGCTGCAGTCCATGGGGTCGCTGAGAGTTGGACACGACTCAGTGACTTCACTTTCACTTTTCACTTCCATGCATTGGAGAAGGAAATGGCAACCCACTCCAGTGTTCTTGCCTGGAGAATCCCAGGGACGGCGGAGCCTAGTGGGCTGCCCTCTATGGGGTCGCACAGAGTCGGACACGACTGAAGCAACTTAGCAGCAGCAGCAGCAGCAGCAGCAGCAGCAATTGATTATTGTCATCTCAATTTTTAGCAGAATTTCAAAAACAACTTGTGAACCTGTGAGCACTTAGAAAAGTAGCAGTGATTAATAGAAGGTGGTGCAGTGTCCAGAATCCAAGAGGAAATCATGCCATACCAAATTAATTAGGCAAGGAGTCCATTAGACTGAAGTGGTGCAAGTGCCTTAGTCGCCTACATAAACAAACCCAAACTTGAGCATGTAATGCCTCAAAGTTAAGAAATCAAAACCTAAGGACAGCCGATCATAAAGAGCAAACAGGACTTTTCCAAATAAGGCAGCAGTTTATAGCCAGTGGCGTAATTCCACTATAAAAGTCTTGTCTTCCCTATAAACATCTTGCCCCTATCTCCTGTCAGTGAACATCTCCTCACCACTTCTTGATTTACATTGTCCTGTTTCAATGGATATTTGCTTCAGTTTCTTTATCTTTCTACAGTTGACACCTCTTTTCAAACAGTTATTTGATTGGGGATGCAGGGACTTTTGTGCCTGTGGTGAGTCTGGATTGTTTTTACAAAATTTCTTTTGATATTCTTACAAAGTAGGTGGGAAAGTGTAGACTTCCTGGAAATGCTTAGCTTAGTTCTTAGTTGTGAAAGTAACCCATCAAGTTCTATTGTTGAATGGATCAGTGTGTCTTCCTGTGGGAGGTTCCTAGTTTGTTGGAAGATTCCTTCTTGGTTTTGCCCTATTCACAAGGTTATCAATGACTTGGGTAGACTCAAGGCCTGTTTGTCAATTCTGTTTATCTAAAGTCCAGGAATGAGTAGTAAAGAGAGGGAGGTAAGAGCACAGTCAGGTCAGATGAAGTTTGAATGCTGATTCCAAGGCATGTTAATTTTGTGATTTTGTACCTCTGAGAAGGAAATGGCAACCCACTTCAGTATTCTTGCCTGGAAAATCCCATGGACTGAGGAGCCTGGTAGGCTACAGACCATTGGGTCACAAAGAGTTGGACAGGACTGAGTGACTTCACTTTCACTTTCACTTTCCTTATCTTTAAAATAACAGTTTTCTGTGTTAACAGACAGTAGGCACTCATCAAATATTAACTAATTTACCTCTTGCTTAAAAGAATAAAGGTGCCTATTTCAAGCTACTCAAAAGTTGTTTAATAATAACTATTATTAATAATAACTAATTATATAATTATGGGGTTGTATTATTTATAAATATAAAATAGATTTAACTTTATTGAAATTGATCACTTATACAAATACAAATGTGTGTATGAAAGAGAAAAAGAGAGATTCTGAAGGTTTGCTTAGCTTCAGATAGCAGTATAATAATGCTGACAAAAATAGGGTTGATTCCAGTCTGCATTAATAGTAACATGGTGGAGGTATGACGTACCATGTTGAGCTTGTTCACTTTATTTTGGAAATAACATTGACAAAATTGATTTCAGTCTAGTGCTGGATCTTGAAACCATGTTGCTTGAAAAACAGCTGGAAAAATGGAGTATGTTTAACCCGAAGATAAGAAGATAGAATCCTCTCTCTCCGGGAGAAATATCAATAACCTCAGATATGCAGATGACACCACCCTTATGGCAGAAAGTGAAGAGGAGCTAAAAAGCCTCTTGATGAAAGTGAAAGAGGAGAGCGAAAAAGTTGGCTTAAACCTCAACATTCAGAAGACGAAGATCATGGCATCCGGTCCCATCACTTCATGGGAAATAGATGGGGAAACAGTGGAAACAGTGTCAGACTTTATTTTTTTGGGCTCCAAAATCACTGCAGATGGTGACTGCAGCCATGAAATTAAAAGACGCTTCCTCTTTGGAAGAAAAGTTATGTCCCACCTAGATAGCATTTTCAAAAGCAGAGACATTACTTTGCCGACTAAGGTCGTCTAGTCAAGGCTATGGTTTTTCCTGTGGTCATGTATGGATGTGAGAGTTGGACTGTGAAGAAGGCTGAGCGCCGAAGAATTGATACTTTTGAACTGTGGTGTTGGAGAAGACTCTTGAGAGTCCCTTGGACTGCAAGGAGATCCAACCAGTCCATTGTAAAGGAGATCAGCCCTGGGATTTCCTTGGAAGGAATGATGCTAAAGCTGAAACTCCAGTACTTTGGCCACCTCATGCGAAGAGTTGACTCATTGGAAAAGACTCTGATGCTGGGAGGAATTGGGGGCAGGAGGAGAAGGGGACGACCGAGGATGAGATGGCTGGATGGCATCACAGACTCGATGGACGTGAGTCTGAGTGAACTCTGGGAGATGGTGATGAACAGGGAGGCCTGGCGTGCTGCGATTCATGGGGTCGCAAAGAGTCGGACACGACTGAGCGACTGAACTGAACTGATATACATTATATATATGTATGTATGTGTGTATATATCTAAATCTGCATGAGGTTGAGAGCTTGAAGATATTTTGCATGGCTCAAAAATGCACATGGGCCATGTGGTGGGGCTACGTACAAAAAATAATTACAATATCCTTACTATTACTCAGATTATGGATTTTGTCTCATTGAAGTTTGGGTTCACTGATGCTGAAGGTTTTCAAGCTGGATGAGCATTCCGTAGAGATGAATTTGGTAGTATTATTGTATAGGTTTGAGGATGCTCTTTGAGTTGGAGAAAGTGAATAGGTTGCTCAAGAGGAGCAGGAAATCTGGGCAGGTTTTCTGTTGAAGGCAGAAAAGATTGAGGAGAGTCTTATAACATGAAAATCAGAATTTAGGGGTCAGGGTTGGGGACTATAATTAGGAATAATATAAAATTATCTACAAGTAACTTTTAAAAACTTAATCATGACATGGAATACAAACCATTTCTTTTTGGACAGTGTATTTTAAATAAAACGTGATTCAGTTGGAAGAAGGAACAAACTCCTAACCTTAAGTAGAATTTCTCTCTCAAAACAGCCACAGAATGATTAGTTAATTTTTAAGTCCAATGCATTGAGTGATACCAAAGTGTCCCTTAAGAATAAGGAGTATGTTGCATAAATACTTAGACATATTTCTTCCTTTCCCCCAAAATCTATGATCTTAAATTTTGAACTGAATTCCTCATTTAAAAGAATCACATTGTTGGCCCCTAAAATGTTATCTAAAAATCTGTGAGAAGCCATGAGTTATGTTTACTGACTACATTTTTCCCAACTGCATTTTTTAAAGTTATTAAAGAAAAAAATCTGTGGGAATACTCCTGCTGAGGTTGAGGAGAGAAAAGTCAGACCTGCTGTCATAGTATATCTGGAGAACATGGCATTGAGAATCATACAGTCTATCAGGACTGTTCAGCATCAGTGAAACTCATGGACGATATCCATGAAAGCAAAGTCACAGCTGAGGAGGTATTTATCATACCTATAAGAATGATATCTACAAGATTAAATGAAGCTGAAATTATATTGAGTAAGTCTCATCCTGTGATATCCTGCCCAGATTTCTGCTCCTTGAATACTCCTTGTTGGATGTATTGTGTCATAGTTTTTGGCTGATTGAGAAGGCTATCAAAGAGAACCAAAAATCAGGACAAGAGCTGAATTCAGAGCACAGTGAACAGTGAGGCAGCAGAGAGTGTTTGCAGAAAGGGACTGTATGGTAAGAACTGATCTGACACTTGGGCACTCAAAGGAAAATACATGATCACTGGTTTCACAGAGCCCAGGATTTAAGTTGGTGGTAAACCTTCTTCCTCTTCACCCCCTTCTCTCTCTGCTCCTCCAATTCTGCCTCCTCCTCTTTGTTTGTGCTTCTCTTCTTCCCTCTTGTTATTACTCCTCTTTCCTCTTCTTTTTAAATAGCTTCATTATGAAATATGGCATGTGATCAAAGAGTATATCAGGCTGGAAATATGGTTTAAAGGATTATTGTAAACATAAATCCTGGCAGTCATCACCAGGTCAGGAAAAAGAACATTACCAGCTCTCCTGTGTATCCCATCCCAATTATAATCCCCTCCTGCTCCCCAGTTCTTTTCCTTTCTCTTTAGAATTTTGCCACTCACTGTGTGTGCATATCTAAACAATATTATTTGATCATACTTGGTTTTGACTTTTATGTAAGTATAATCATACTATAGGAACTTTAGTGATTTGTGCTTTATTTATTTACTATAATAATCTATGGTTATTGATGAGGTTGAGCACCTTTTCATGTGTTTTTCACTATTTGGATTTCCTCTTTTGTGAAGTATCTGTATAGATCTTGTATAAGACTGTCTATATTCTAGATTCTAGTCCTTTGTCTATTATGTATATTACAGTTTTTTCTTCCATTCAGTGGCTTGTCTTTTCTTTTTCTTGACATCTTTTGATCAGCAGAAGTACTTTATTTGAATATGATCACGTTTACTTGTGACATCTTCCTCCAGAGAGAATCTGTATTTGCTTCTACTTTCTGGAGGCACTTTGAGTCTGACACCACCAAGTTCAAGGCTTAAGCTTCTTTGGATGACCCTCCTAATCCTGATCACAGCTGCACATCTATTCTATTTCATCTGTACTCTTAAGCTGGAGTTCCATAGGGACTCTATTTTTTCTTCTTCCAGGGTGGTCTTCTATTAGAAGCCTCACCCTGTGTTATCTTGGTACTTCAAAAACCTACTAGTGAACCTATTAAGAGAAAATTCAGATCTATAGGAATTTTGAAATTTGCATTCAAGGAAAGTTGTGTTCCCATGCTAGCTTATCTCTCTGGGTTCTTGTTTTTCCTTCAATAATTATCAGATTGTTCTGATAATTCCTTATTATCTTGTCACCTGTTTGATGATTTTAAAGTGATTTATTAAACAAAAATGACCAGCATTTTAAAGATTTTTTTTTTTTCTTTTTTTGCTGGTGGAGGGAGATTGGTTTGAAAACCTCGTTCATCATTATTGCACACTGGCACTTCTCTAGTGGTTCTTTATCAAGGGTGTATACCTGCCTCAAATAGCATGCATTCTTAGTCATTCAGTTGTGTCTGACTCTTTGCAACCCTGGACTGTAGCCCACCAGGCTCCTCTGTCCATGGAACTCTTTTCCAGGCAAAAATACTGGAGTGTGTTGCCATTTCCTCCTCCAGAGCATCTTCTTGACTCAGCAGTTGAACCTGCGTCTCCTGCATGTTCAACATTGCAGGCAGGTTCTTTACCACTGAGCCACCAGGGAAGCCCTGATCCAAATAGTAATGTTCTTTAACCCCCAACATACCCATGCTTGGGTCCCACCACAGAGATTCCAATTCAGTATGTCTGTGGATGGCAAGTCTAATTTTGAAAGTTCCTGGGTGATTCTTTTCTGTAGAATGATTGAAGTATCATTGTAAAACAAAATCAGTTTATCTGTCTACCTGTTGACAAAGAAACTATACCGGCTATCCTAATTTATACATTTAAAGGAGGTTGAAATCAACAGTATTATTGGAGGGCAAGGGTAATTCAGGTTTCCTGGATTGCTTTGGGATCCAGAGTGAGCCACAACCCAGCGGACGGTATGTTCTCACTAGAGAAGGACCTGCTGCAGTCAGTCCTCTACTGTGTACATGCTCTTTAGCAGGAAGAATAACAGGGAACGGGAAGTTTTGGCTGCTTGGTTCCCAGTCCATTGATTTTTTTTTTTTTTTTTTTGTGGCTCCTCCCATGAGGTACAAACCAAATCACCAGTCCCTTAAACATCTATAGAAACTCCTGATGCACCACCCACAGCTACAGGGTCTATGCTTCCTGTCTTTGAAGCTTCTGCCTTTTATTCTCCAATCCTTCCACCAGGAACACAAAGTTAACAACAATCAAACCCCTCCATTCTTCTTGTTACTAATCATAATTTACTTTTGATATATTTCAGTATAGTCAGTAATACATGTGTGTGCTCAAATTATCTTCCCCTGTAGACATGGTTGGTTATGTAAGATGAACCCTAGGGGGAGTCTGCCATCTAAAGTGTTCACTAAGAACACTTCAGATGTTGCTTGATAAGTATGAACCACAAAATTAATGAATGAAATGAATGTTAGAAGTAATTCTCCATTAGTGAGATGAATGTGGTTCGTTAGGAGTTATACAGATATCTCCATCCTTTATTTCCCTGGTGGCTTAGACGATAAAGCATCTGCCTACAATGCGGGAAACCTGGGTTCTATCCCTGGGTCAGGAAGATCTCCTGGAGAAGGAAATGGCAACCCACTCCAGTACTCTTTCCTGAAAAATCCCATGGACAGAGAAGCCTGATAAGTTAAAGTCCATGGGGTCACAAAGTCGGACACGACTGAGCGACTTTACTTTTACTTTTACTTGCTTGGAGAGAGTATAAAAATATTGCAAGTGAAACAGCTAACATCTGCAGAATAAACCCCTGAATTGAGAATTCAGTGTTTTTACTCAGAGGAGCATTCTGCTTCCTGATTTGACTAGATTAGCTGATCCTCCGGGAATGGTGAGTCTTTCATGCAGAGTGGTGGTTGAAGTGCCTAAAAAGTCAAAGAGGGGAGTTTAAGAGTCAAAGCAACAGGTGACATGGTGGTGTTATGTCTGTCTGCTAATGCTTGTTTGAACTTGCATCCAGGTTCATTGCAAAAATGTCTTGCTGATTATTCCGGGATACACCTAATGTTTATCAAAAGAACTGGACAGTTGTGATGGGCCCAGGTGGTATAAATCAGTTTGTAGCACCGCTTCTTCCTCCCATCTCCATGTAGGAAGCTCTTTATTTTGGGAAACCCATTTCTCTGCTTACAAGAGAAAGGAGCAGAACTCCTTTCTGCTTCATATTGGAAGGTTCCTTTTATTTGTTGTATTCTGTATCCCATTTTTTTTCATTTGTTAGATCACTGGCTAACATAATGATAGCAGTGATAGCTTCAGCCTACATCAGTTCAGCCACTCAGTTGTGTCCGACTCTCTGCAACCCCATGGACTGTAGCACGCCAGCCTTCCCTGTCCATCACCAACTCCTGGAGCTTCTTCAGACTCAAGTCCTGAATTGGTGATGCCACCCAGCCATCTCATCCTCTGTTGTCTCCTTCTCCTCTTGCCTTCAATCTTTCCCAGCATCAGGGTCTTTTCCAACGAGTCAGCTCTTCACATCAGGTGGCCAAAGTATTGGAGTTTCAGCTTCAGCATCAGTCCTTCCAATGAATATTTAGGACTGATTTCCTTTAAGATGGACTGGTTGGATCTCCTTGCAGTCCAAGGGACTCTCAAGAGTCTTCCACAACACCACAGTTCAAAAGCATCAATTCTTCGGCACTCAGCTTTCTTTATACTCCCTCTCTCACATCCATACATAACTACTGGAAAAACCATAGCTTTGACTAGAGGGATCTTTATCCTCAGGTTAGACACCAGGGAGAGAACACAGCCCGCCCATCAACAGAAAATTGGATTAAAGAGTTACTGAGCATGGCCCTGCCCATCAGAACAAGCCCCAGTTTCCCCTTCAGTCAGTCTCTCCCATCAGGAAGCTTCCATAAGCCTCTTATCCTTATCCATCAGAGGGCAGACAGAATGAAAACCACAATCACTGAAAACTAATCAGCCTACATAGCACAGGCAAATAGACAATAATGATTAAGTCAAGCACGAGAACTCCCTGTCCTGGTCTGGAACTATGAGACTAGAGGCAGAAGTGTCACCTGTCTCAGCAGATTTGGGGAGCATTCCTGTTTCTAGAGGAATGATGCAGATGCGTGTTGTATGAGTGCTCTTAATTATCTATTGAGTCATCCCCACAATAGTATGAGAAATGTGTTCTGATTCCCATTCCCATTTTGTCCATAAGGANCCTGTCCTGGTCTGGAACTATGAGACTAGAGGCAGAAGTGTCACCTGTCTCAGCAGATTTGGGGAGCATTCCTGTTTCTAGAGGAATGATGCAGATGTGTGTTGTATGAGTGCTCTTAATTATCTATTGAGTCATCCCCACAATAGTATGAGAAATGTGTTCTGATTCCCATTCCCATTTTGTGCATAAGGAGTCCAATGGTCAGGCAGTCCTCAGTAACCTGATAAATTTGAGCCCAGGACTTTAAAATGCTACTGACTTTGATGCTCTATTGTGTTCCTTCCACATTCAAAGGCAGGTCTGGCTTAGTCTCTGTGGAGTCTCCTGGTGCACACAAGGTTTTGTTTGAGCCCTCTGAGCATCTAAGCTGGGTATGGGGTTTGATTCTAATCGTGATTTCGCCCCTCGTACCGTCTTGCTGGGGCTTCTCTTTTGCCCTTGGACGTGGGGTATATTTTTTTGGTGGGTTCCAGCATTCTCCTGTCGACAGTTGTTCAGCAGCAAGTTGTAATTTTGGAGTTCTCGTGGGAGAAGATGAGTGCATGTCCTTCTACTCCGCCATCTTAAATGTCATCAGTCATGGTGGAGAGTTCTGACAGAATGTGGTCCACTGGAGAAGGGAATGGCAAACCACTTCTGCGTTCTTGCCTTGAGAGCCCCATGAACACTATGAAAAGGCAAAAGGATAGGACACTGAAAGATGAACTCCCCAGGTCAGTAGGTGCCCAATATACTACTGGAGAAGAGAGATGGAGCCAAAGCAAAAACAGCACCCAGCTGTGGACGTGACTGTTGATGGAAGTTAAGTCCAATGCTGTAAAGAACAGTATTACATAGGAACCTGGAATGTTAGGTCCATGCTGCTGCTGCTGCTAAGTCGCTTCAGTCTGTCTGACTCTGTGTGACCCCATAGATGGCAGCCCGTCAGGCTCCTCTGTCCCCAGGAATCTCCAGGCAAGAATAATTGAGTGGATTGTCTTTCCCTCTCCAATGCATGCATGCATGCTAAGTTGCTTCAGTCATGCCCAACTCTGTGCAACCCTTTGGGCAGCAGCCCACCAGGCTCCTCTGTCCACAGGATTCTCTAGGCAAGGATACTGGAGTGGGTCGCCATTTCCTTCTCCAGTTAGGTCCACGAGTCAAGGTAAATTGGAAGTGGTCTAACAGGAGATGGAAAGAGTGAACATCAACATTTTAGGAATCAGTGAACTAAAATGGACTGGAATGGGTGAATTTAACTCAGGTGACCATTATATCTACTACTATGGGCAAGAATCCCTTAGAAGAAATGGAGTAACCCTCATAGTCAACAAAAGAGTCCAAAATGCAGTACTTGGTGCAATCTCAAAAACTACAGAATGATCTCTGTTCATTTTATCAACATTTTAGGAATCAGTGAACTAAAATGGACTGGAATGGGTGAATTTAACTCAGGTGACCATTATATCTACTACTATGGGCAAGAATCCCTTAGAAGAAATGGAGTAACCCTCATAGTCAACAAAAGAGTCCAAAATGCAGTACTTGGTGCAATCTCAAAAACTACAGAATGATCTCTGTTCATTTCCAAGGCAAACCATTCAGTATCACAGTAATCTAAGTCTTATGCCCCAACCAATGATGCTAAAGAAGCTGAAGTTGAATGGTTCTATGAAGACCTACAAGACCTTCTAGAGCTAACACCCAAAAAAGATGTCTTTTTCATTATAGGGGACGGGAATGCAAAAGTAGGAAGTCCAGAGAAACCTGGAGTAACAGGCAAATTTGGCCTTGGAGCACAGAAGGAAGCAGGGCAAAGGCTAACAGAGTTTTGCCTAGAGAATGCACTGGTCATAGCAAACACCCACTTCCAACAACACAAGAGAAGACTCTACACATGTCATCACCAGATGGTCAACACCGAAATCAGATTGATTATATTCTTTGCAGCCAAAGATGGAGAAGCTCTATACAGTCAACAAAAACAAGACTGGGAGCTGGCTGTGGCTCAGATCATGAGCTCCTTATTGCCAAATTCAGACTTAAATTGAAGAAAGTAGGGAAAACCAGTAGACCATTCAGGTATGACCTATATCAAATCCCTTACAATTATACAATGGAAGTGACAAATAGATTCAAGAGATTAGATCTGATAGACAGAGTGCCTGAAGAATTATGGATGGAGGTTTGTGACATTGTACAGGAGGCAGTGATCAAGACCATCCCCAAGAAAAAGAAATGCAAAAAGGCAAAATGGCTGTCTGAGGAGGGCTTACAAAATGCTGAGAAAAGAAGAGAAGCTAAAGGCAAAGGAGAAAAGGAAATATATACCCATTTGAATGCAGAGTTCCAAAGCAAAGCAAGAGGAAAGAAAGCCTTCTTCAGTGATCAGTGCAAAGAAATAGAGGAAAACATACAGTGGGAAAGACTAGAGATTTCTCCAAGAAAATTAGAGACACCAAGGTAACATTTCATGCAAAGATGGACACGAGAAAGGACAGAAACAATATGGACCTAATAAAAACAAAAGATATTAAGAAGAGATGGCAAGAATACACAGAAGAACTGTACAAAAAAGATCTTCATGATCCAGATAACCACAATGGTGTGATCACTCACCTAGAGCCAGACACCCTGGAATGCAAAGTCAAGTGGCCTTAGGAAGTGTTACTGGAAAAAAAAAATCTAGTGGAGGTGATGAAATTCCAGTTGAGCTATTTCAAATCCTAAAAGATGATGCTGTGAAAGTGCTGCACTCAATATGCCAGCAATTTTGGGAAACTCAGCAGTGGCCACAGGATTGGAAAAGAAGGTCAGTTTTCATTTCAATCCCAAAGAATGGCATTGCCAAAGAATGCTCAAACTATTATGCAATTGCACTCATCTCAAACACAAGCAAACTAATGCTCAAAATTCTCCAAGCCAGGCTTCAACAGTATGTGAACTGTGAACTTCCAGATGTTCAAGCTGGTTTTAGAAAAGGCAGAGGAACCAGAGATCAAATTGCCAACATCTGCTGGATCATCAAAAAAGCAGAAGACTTCCAGAAAAACATCTACTTCTGCTTTATTGACTACACCAGAGTCTTTGACTGTGTGGATCACAGCAAACTGGAAAATTCTTAAAGAGCTGGTAATACCAGACCACCTTAGCTGTCTCCTGAGAAATCTGTATGCAGGTCAAGAAGCAACAGTTAGAGCTGGACATGGAACAGCAGACTGGTTTCAGATTGGGAAAGGAGTGTGTCAAGGCTGTATATTGTCACTCTGCTTATTTAACTTATTTGCAGAGTACATCATGGGAAATGTTGGGCAGGATGAAGCACAAGCTGGAATCAAGATTGCCGGGAGAAATATCAGTAACCTCAGGTATGCAGATGACAGCACCTTTATGACAGAAAGTGAAGAACTAAAGAGCCTCTTGATGAAAGCGAAAGAGGAGAGTGAATAAGTTGGGTTAAAACTCAACATTCAGAAAACTAAGATCATGGCATCTAATCCCATCACTTCATGGCAAATAGATAGGGAAACAATGGAAACAGTGAGAAACTTTATTTTGGGGGGCTCCAAAATCACTGCAGAAGGTGACTGCAGCCATGAAAATTAAAAGACACTTGCTTCTTGGAAGAAAATCTATGACCAACCTTGACAGCATATTGTAAAGCAGAGACGTTACTTTGCCAACAAAGCCTCATCTAGTCAAAACTATGATTTTTCCAGTAGTCAAGTATGGATGCGGAGAAGGCAATGACAATCCACTTCAGTACTCTTGCCTTCCCTTTTCACTTTCATTCTTTGGAGAAGGAAATGGCAACCCACTCCAGTGTTCTTGCCTGGAGAATCTCAGGGACAGGGGAGTCTGGTGGGCTGCCATCTTTGGGGTTGCACAGAGTCAGACACGACTGAAGCGACTTAGCACAGCAGCAGCATGTATGGATGTAGAGTTGGAGTATAACAAAAGCTGAGCACCGAATAATTGATGGTTTTGAACTGTGGTGTTGTGGAAGCCTCTTGAGTGTCCCTTGGATAGGCAGGAGATCCAACCAGTCCATCCTAAAGGAAATCGGTCCTGAATATTCATTGGAAGGACTGATGCTGAAGCTGAAGCTCTAGTACTTTCGCCACCTGATGAGAAGAATTGACTCTTTGGAAAAGACCCTGATGCTAGGAAAGATTGAAGGCAGGAGGAGAAGGGGACGACAGAGGATGAGATTGTTGGATGTCATCACTGACTTGATGGACATGAATTTGAGTAAGCTCTGGGAATTGGTGATGGACCGGGAAGCCTGGCGTGCTGCAGTCCAGTTGCAGTCATTGGGGTCACAAAGAGTTGTACACACCCGAGTAACTGAACTGAACTGTGTCGCTTCCATTATTGACTGATGTTTATTGTGATGGCTTCAAGTAATGTTCAAAATTTAAGTTACATTCAACAAAATATCCTTTGGAGGTGAGGAAGCATGTTCTGTATGTTAGAAATATTTCAATACTGGTTGCTTGAAATTAAAAGTAGAACTTTAGGAAATCTAGCCAACCAAGGTATGCCTAGGACCACCAAGTCTACATGCACTTTGTTAGGATGAACTTTTATTGTGTAACTGAATAAATACAAGCTACCAATTGTTAGGGTAGATATCTGTGTTACAAAGAATCTAGAAAGGCTGAAGAACAAAGTGGAATGACTTACACTGTAAGGCCGATAGAATGGAGCTACAAGGTGGTAATCAACAAACAATTCACTTGTATGCATATTAACTAGCATGCTTAGTGTTGGTTAAGGTGAGAAGATTCCAGATCGTGAGACTTAAGTGCACCTTTATAGTGATTTTGGGATCCAGAAGCTGTTCTAATACACCACTGTTGTGAGTAGGAGTCAGTGGTGTGTGCTCTCTTATTGGCAACTCTGCAAAGTGGAATACAGAACAGTTTCTCCACTGTGAAGAAAGAGGGCATTGGGGGTTGTCTGAGTGGAATGGTGCCTATTAAAAGGAAAATAAGAGAGCTATTGAGAACCGCTATCATACAAAAATAGTAAACAATGATTCTTGACCATTAAATGGACACAGTAGTCTCATATTGAATAACATTGGGGAGGTCTATATTTCTAAACCCTTTGCATGTGTTTAGTCAAGGGTCCGTTCAGCCAGATTATTTTAACTTTTGACCGTTACCCTGAATTTGAAAAAGCTGAAATTAATTTTTATAAATAGAAAATGTTTTGCCAGTGACTAATAGGTAGTGTCTTTGTCACAGAGAAAATATATGTACAGAACTTGTCTGCATGAGTGCCTCTGTAAGAGTTTTCACTTAGTGAGTTTTGCCATCATGTTTCAGCTTTTCATTTACACAAGGTTGGCACCTAGCTGCAGACAATACCAGTTGCTAACACTGTGCCTGTGGCTCTTATGATGTTTTCTGTGTCCTTGGTGGGTTCTCATATTTCTTGCATCAGAGTACAGTGTTATACATTTTAATAGAAGCCCTCTGGTTTGTGCTTATTCTGAGTATCACTAAATTGCATAACCTTCAGACTGCTGCCAAAATGCAGAGGGCTAGGATTGCAGTTTCTTCCTCGTGTGAAGTGGCTTCTGGAATGTTTATATTTTTAAATTTGTGTTAGGCCAGTGTTTAAAGTTACCTAAAGTGTGACAATGCTTAACACATTTTAGCAATGTGACCTGTTTAATGATTGAGCTTGCCTGTATAATAATGGAAAGTTAGCTATTTTGTAATTAGCGTCCTTTCCAGGGCCCGCTACTTTTCACACACCAAGTGATTTATGTGTTCTTCCCAATGAATTCCATGTGCACTTACATAGTCCCAGCTACTACTCTCCTATTTCATTTTTCCTCCTCTTTTGCTTGCTTCCTGATAGCATGCAATCATCTCACTAGCATCTTCCACACTCACTGCCTTTGCATATAATCTCGATATTGCATGCTCACAAAACCCAGCCCGTGGAGCCCACAGAACCCAGCACGTTTACATCAGTCTCCTTAGACTTGAGAACCCTGAGATGGTTAAGACCAAAAGACCACATAATACTTATGAACACCATCTGTAAAATTTTGAGATGTTTTTTCTCTGGAACCCAGCTTTATTCTTATATATGAAAGTGTATAAGTTGACAGTTTGTAAGAGTAGTATTTAAAATGTATTTCTACTGGAAGTGAATTTGCATTTATCAAAGGAATATGATTACAGTATGGAAAATAAAAGAAGATCCTTTTCTTCAAGAGCAATAGACAAGTTTCCAAAATTAGCAAGTTTTCCATCTGAAGAGGGAGGCTTTTACTTAGTCCCAACTCTGAATGTCATAGGGGAGGGTGGGCCTCATATCAAGATCTTCTAATTTTTGAAATCAGAAATGATGCAAAAGCTCCCAATTTTTAAATATTGATCAAAAAAAAAAAAAATGTGGACTACACCCAACACCTTGGTGGAATTGACGTCTTGTGCTCTGAAGTTCAGTTGAGGAATTTCTTTGCAGATATGATATAAGTGAGTACTGATATTGCAATTAAACTTCTCCAGTTATATATCAGTATTTGCGAACTATCAGCCATCTGTGGAAAAAGGAGTTAAGTAAGTCCTGCTGACCCTTGGTTGCCTCGGTTCCCTCGGGGAGAGAACAGGCTTGTGTTAACAAGATGTGCCTGAGGTCTGTGACCTCCTGCTGAACTGCCAGCCTTCTCTGAAAGTTTTACTTTCAAGGCTTTCTGGTCTCACTGTATTTTATTACTATTTTATATTTTGGCCACTTTTGCGTGTACTACAGAATCTTAGAATCCCCGACCAGGGATCGACCCCTGCCCCCTGAAGTGGATACTCTTAGTCTTAACCACTGCACCGCCAGGAAGTCCCCTTGCTGGTCTTACTGTATTTTTTTTTTTAATATTAGTTTATGTTTTTGCCACCTCTACAAGGCCTGCAGGATCTTAGTATCCACAACCAGGGATCTATCCTGTGCCCCCTGCAGTGGAAGCACCGTGTCTTAACCACTGGACCGGTAGGGAAGTCCCCTTGCTGGTCTCACTGTGGCCACCCTGAAGTCCAACCTTGTACAGCTGCAAAGGTTTGGTTCACTCTTGCTGATGCTAATGATTTTCTTTCCACTTTCTGTGGATATCATTTCCCTCTTCTTCCACATTGTTCATTCTGCTCATCGAAGTATCTTCTTTTTTCTCTTTATCCTTTCCATGCTTTCTTCCCGACCCCCACCCCACTTTAGTAAGAAGAGATTTTTATTTATCCCACAGAAAACTATAATTTTGGCTGAAAATTACTAGCTTCTGAGCAGTGCAGTCAGAGAGGCACACCCAGGAAGCAAAGTTTGCATCCTGGTTTTTCGTACTTCCAAGAACAGTTTTTCGTCTTCTCCCTTAATTCTTCCTCCTGTGTTCACAATTTCGGAGACAATCAACGTGATATACCTGGTGGGTCAGCCCTCAGATGTGATGGTTGTCCTGTCCCTGCCTTTTCCCTAGGCTCACTGCACCCTCCTGATCAGAGCTGCCGCCCTTCACTGTGTTTTCATTGCTCTGCCCTTGGATGGCTGTGAGCAACTGCAGTTTGGATCACAGCCGCTGCAGCACTCACTCTTCTCTAGCAGTCCATGGAACACCTTACTTAGGATGACATATGTTTCTGTTGGAAAAAAACTAAATTCTTTTGCACTCACACTGAAACAAAATGTGCTTATTGTAATAATCAAGGACTTCTTCCTGCTTACCTTTCCTGCCATTTTCATGAAGTATGATTTGTTACAGCCATACGTCATTTTCCAGAAACACTGTGTATTTTCACATGCCCCTCTCTCTTTGCCTAATGATGCCTCATACCTCAAAACTGAGCTGAGATGACACTTCTGCTTTGTAGCCTTTAGGTGGGCTGGCTCTGCATCTCTGCATTTAGCTTTATCATTGTGTAACTATTGCTTGGTTTGCCAACTCCCTCACTAGACTGTGAGCTCCTTGGAAGCAGGAAATATCTTTCATCCCAGAATGCTTAGGTTCTAGTGTGATGTTTGTCTGTATGCCCAGGCACTGCATTAGAACTTAAAAATGGTGAAATAGCTAACAGACTTCAGTTATTCAGTCTCTAAGGGTATGGAGTTGTTGCAGTTTGCTAGCAATTGGACATGTTAGCTCTGATGATCTTTATTAAGACTCATTTACAATAGGTTAATTTTAGTTCAGTTCAGTCACTCAGTCATGTCCAACTCTTTGCAACCCCATGAACCGCAGCATGCCAGGCCTCCGTCTCCATCACCAACTCCCAGAGTTTACCCAAACTCATGTCCATTGAGTCAGTGATGCCATCCAACCATCTTATCCTCTGTTGTCCCCTTCTCCTCCTGCCCTCAGTCTTTCCCAGCATCAGGGTCTTTTCAAATGAGTCAGCTCTTCGCATCAGGTGACCAAAGTACTGGAGTTTCAGCTTCAACGTCAGTCCTTCCAGCGAACACCCAGGACTGATCTCCTTTAGGATGGACTGGTTGGATCTCCTTGCAGTCCAAGGGACTTTCAGGAGTCCTCAACACCACAGTTCAAAAGCATCAATTCTTCGGTGCTCAGCTTTCTTTATATGTTAATTTAGCCTCTATTTACTATTTAAACTCAGAGTTATAATTACTTGTAGTCTTTTAACTACTAAGATAAACAAATCTAAAAGTAAAATCACGAAGTTTATGACATAAGGATGGTATGGTCTGAACATTTGTGTCCCTCCAAAATCCATGTGCTTAAATCCTAATGCCCAATATGACAGTGTTAGGAGACACGGCCTTTGGGAGCTGCCTAAGTCATAAGGGTGGAACTCTCATGAGTTAGAGTAGTAGCTCTTATAAAAGAGACCTCACAGAGCTCCCTAACCTCTTCTATCATGTGAGGAAACTGTGAGAAGTCTGTGACATAGAAGAGAGCTGTCATCTGTCCCCTATCATGCTGGCATCCTGATCTCAAACTGTCAGCCTTTACAACTGTATGAAATAAATTTCTATTGTTTTAAACCACATGACCTTAATAGACTAGGACAAAAGGACTTTAAAATCAAATCATCTGTTTTACCAGAGAGCATTCAAGTTAAAAGAAGCATTGAAATTGGGTTTAGCAACTCTGCCCCTTATGTGAAACGCACGAACAGCTAACTCAAAGGGCAATTCCTGATGATGACTCCTGAGTCTCTCAGGTAGTTTCTGAAATACCTTGTCTCCTGTCTGTCGTGGTTTTGCCACTGCTCAGGCTCGCAGCTTTGTCTGCAGGACCTCAGACTTCCTGATTACATGGTGGTGACTTCAGTCTGCAATGAAGGAGGGACCAATAGTGTAGTTCCTGAAATGAGTATTCATTTCCATCAAGGTCGGAATAAAGGACAAACACTAGGCAGTTTTGGTGGAAATTTTGTCTTGCTTTAAAGTAATGTTCTAAAGAACTATCTATACTATTAGTATTAGAGGGTTTTTTAAAAATTTAACCTTGCTTTTTATTCTTGAAATCATGATTGGTAAGAGATGAACTGCTGTGTGCATATTTTCAAATTCTTCTTTAACCCCCTCCCCAAATCATCAAAATATTGGGTATACCTTTGTTACTGAGTAAATTTTGATTTAAAAACAGAACGTCTTTATATATATTACAGGGAAAGAACACTTCAAACAGACTTTGGCAGCATGTGTCATTGTTTCTAAATGTAAAGTTTTTAAACATAGCTTGGTACAACAGTTTGTTACAGTTAAAATTCAGTTTGTGTCACTTTTAGAAATCTAAACATTGTTTCTCTGTCATATGTCTTTGAAATGATATCATATGTTCTGGAAACTCAATAGGGATATTGAGAGTGCCAGAACTTACTAGAGGAAAAAAATACATATGTATAACCACTATAGATATAGATATGACTATATATGAATATCTTTTTCTTTCATTCTCATTAGGCTTATGAAACTGTAAAGTTGCAATTGGGGACTATCTAGGAAAACTGAGTGATAAATGTGTGTGATAATTGGTAAATCTCTATTTTATCTGACGCTGTGACCAGGGCACTGGGGCTGGAGTGGTCGGGTGGAAAGCTAGAAAGAGAGCTTGGTTGTTCAGAGTGTAAAAGAAAGCTGAGTTCTGAAAGTGAGATTAACGCTTCTACTTCAGAGGGCTCTGTTTGGCATAGCCTAGAGCAAGTAGAGACTGTGAGCTCAGAATATCATGCTAGAGGCCACGGAGTCAACAGTTGCCCTTAGGCAGCATTTTCGGGGGCAGGAGTTTACAGGCCAAAGTGTTAGGACCAAAAGTTTAGGAATTGTATGACTGCAAATGTCAGAAACTGAGAAATGTTTTCTTGAGGGTCTCTTGACACACTAAACTCCACTGACTGGGGAAAGATTTGCTTTTATCCAGACAGCCTCACCAGGGCTTATCTCTTGTCTTTGTTGGCTCACATTTGGGTCCAACCTATGCTGCGAGTCTCTAAAACCCATCCTCTCCCATTATGATTCCATACCTCATATTATGCTGTGAAGCCAGGCAATGAAGAGCTTTGTTTATTCCTCTTCACAGAAAAGTTCTAAGTTTTCTGTCTGGGCCAGTTAAGGTAATACAGCTAATCCCGACTACTCACTCTGGCAAAGGTAACATTTTTGCTGATTGGTAGCTTTAAAATACATGGTCTGCCTTTAGAGCAGGGGAAGAGTCAATTCTCCAAGGAACAATGTCTGATTTGTAAACTAAGATGAAGTTAGTCTATTTCTAGAAAGATAGAGTTGTTCAGTTGCTCAGTCGTGTCTGACTCTTTGCAACCTCATGGACTGAAGCACATCAGGCTTCTCTGTCCTTTACTATCTCCCAGAGTTTGCTCAAACTCATGTCCATTAAGTTGATAATGCCATCCAACCATCTCATCCTCTGTCTGGAAAGGTATAAAATGCTCAAATTAGTACAAGATACAGAAAAGGGTTGAAATTGATCAGTTAACTATTAAGAATGCATAACCTAGGATGGATGAGTTTATGTTAATTGGACCCAACTTTTAAAGAACACTAATTCCTGTTCTTGAAAGTTGCTCTAGAAACTGAAAATGAGAAAAAGTTACCAGCTAATTTAAGTAACTCTAGTATAATTTTAAACCTAAAGCCCGATGAACATAACAGGAAAAAAAATCAATATAGGCCTGTTTCTCATATGACTATAGATACTACAATCCACACAAAGTAAAACTTTGGCTAAGCATATCCTGTGGTATAATACAAATAATGCATCACGATCAAGTAAGACTTGATACTTGATATTAAAAAATATGAGAACAGTTCATCATACTGTTAGATCAAAGGAGAAATAAAATCAAATGATCATCTTTATTGATCCCAAGAAAGCATTTGATAAGGTTCACTACCTGTTTATGAAAAATATATCTTGGGACTAAAGGCTTAGAAGGATACTTTCTTAGTTTGGTAAATGTTATATGTCAAAAACTACAGAAATGATTATATTTCATGGAAAAATTTAGTATATATTTTGGATTGTGTAAAGGTTTATGGTAAAGAACAATGCTTAAAGAAATGGAAGTATTGAAATGAGAGTAAAGACACATTATTTGCAGATGAGATAGCCATCTACCTTTAAAAAAAATT
>SJYT01013604.1:0-10745 GCA_006410635.1 Cephalophus harveyi | reverse complement strand
AATAAGGAGTTCATGATCTGAGCCACAGTCAGCTCCTGGTCTTGTTTTTGTTGACTGTATAGAGCTTCTCCATCTTTGGCTGCATAGAATATAATCAATCTGATTTCGGTGTTGACCATCTGGTGATGTCCATGTGTAGAGTCTTCTCTTGTGTTGTTGGAAGAGGGTGTTTGCTATGACCAGTGCATTTTCTTGGCAAAACTCTATTAGTCTTTGCCCTGCTTCATTCTGCATTCCAAGGCCAAATTTGCCTGTTACTCCAGGTGTTTCTTGACTTCCTACTTTAGCATTCCAGTCCCCTATAATGAAAAGGACATCTTATTTTTTAAGAATTTGATATTGAAACTGCAACTACAAATCTTAATTTGTTTACTTAAAATAATCATAATATATATTGTTTTCCAAGTGTCCTGTGAATGTTATCATACTTTCATAATTTAGGAAGAAAAAAAGAAAGAGAGCTGCCTACATTCTAGACATCCTGGACTTACAAAACTCTGAATAAAGCCCTAAGGTATCTGAGAGATCATGTCAGTGAGAGAGCTTACTTTGCATGCCTCATTCTTTCATGAGGAAGGAAAAATTGTTCCCAGAAGCAGCTAGTAGATTGCCCTTGTGTCACCTGCCAGAATTAAGTCACACGATCTCCCTTAGCTTGACGATGAGGGAAATACTGATTTTCAGACTTTTGTCGTAAAGTGATGGGAATACCCATGATAGCACCTGTGACTGAGCAGAATCCACTAATATCCTAGGATGCCTTAATTAGGAGCTATGTCAGGGTATCCTCTCATGTCCTTTTATCACTTAGTTTAAATATGAGACACACAACAGACTTCATTCTGCATAACTTGAATAATGTCATCATCCCTTTACCAGAGGAGGAAAGAAATGTTCCTTATTTTGTTCATCCAATAGACCAAAGATGTAATAGAAATTCCCTCTACCAAAAAGTGAAATGCTATTTCTCCAAGAGAGGAATGGATAAAGAATGACAAAAACCATCATACCAGCATCACAGCACATATTCTCCGTGATGGTGACGGAGACGTTTTGAGTGGGAAGATACACTTTTCTGACTGACTTAACTACAAATATTTTCTCTGCTCACATACTCTCCTGGCACAAATGTAGGTGATATGAACTTATGAAGCTAAATGTTGAAATCCATAGATGATTGTTCACAGATTTTGTTTGCTAGAATGAACTGATTCTCTTCTGGGTATCCCTTTGTTCACATTTGTTAGAATATTGATCACACCTCTGAGGGAGACCTGTAATGAGCTGCTATGCAGTGACCCTTGTTCCAGACAGTGCAAGGACAAGGTAATAATTCTCTTGGCAGTTCTTCAGACCGGTGCCTTATAATACCTCTTTTATGTGATCTGGAATACATTTTCTAATATTTTCTGGAATACATTTTTCTAATATTTTTGCTGTGTCATTTTTCATATTTGTATGGTATACAGCCCCCAACAAATTCTGCCAGTTAGTTATATTTTCCCTAAAGCAGTCTTGTAGATGCAGGAGGGAAATAAATATTGAATTTGTGATTAAATAAGAGTTTAGAGATATAGGGTTTCATCTTTCAGTCACTTTTTATTGCATCTTCTTATTTATTAATAAGTAATTATAATAATGTCCATTATTGATTATAGTTTACTACATTCCAGTCCCTGTTTCAGAATTTTAAAGACAGCCACATGATTTATCTGTATAGGTAAGGAAGCTGACACCAAGCATGGGTTGGTAATGACTGTTGAATAATTGAGCTAAGTGGGCCTGACCTGTTCTTCCTGACCTCAGCTATATTTGTGACCTCTGGGTCTAGCTTGGTGCTGGGGACTGTACTATGTTAAAGAAGTCCCCGGAGGAGTGATCTCTATATACTGTTCCAACATGGACATGTATGTACACATACAGATATATCTGGTACATGTTCCAACCTGCAGAGCCTGTAAAATTCTGTGCTGGGAGGCAGGCTACAGTCTGTTGCCTGGCCCTTGCCTGTCTCTGTAATAACAGCCTGCTCGCCATGCCTCTGTTTTTCTCTCCTCCATTCCTGTGTGTTTGAAGAATGAGGTTACAGTCTGGCACATAATGTAGTATGAGTTGGCTGGCTAGAGAGTGGGAGAAGGGATAGCAAGCAAAGTACTTTTGGAGAATAGCAGAACTAAGTCCTTCTGTTGTACAGTAGATTTTTCCTCTCCTTGATTATGAAGGGATTACATTTACATAGTATAAATTTTAAAAAATGCAAAAACAAAAGCATAAAAGATAAAGCAGCCTTTCACAATCCCATTCCTAGATATATCTATGGTTAATGGTTTTTTTGTTTGTTTGTTCTCTTCAGATCCTTTTTCTATAAACCCATTCTTTTTTTTTTTTTAACAAAATAGGGGCTTCGTTGTCTGTACTGTTTTATAATCGTCTTTTTTGCTTACCAGGGCATCATGACAGATTTCTTGGAGCATTAAAGATTTCATTTCCCACTATCCATTTATTTATTCATTCATTCAGGACATATTTATTGAGAACTTCATATATGATTGGCATTTGATTTTAAAGGTGGCATAGTGGTACATTGTACCTGCATGCAAAGTCACTTCAGCCATGTCTGACGCGTTGTGACCCTGTGGACTGTAGCCCGCCAGCCCTGTCCGTGGGATTCTCCAGGAAGAATACTGGTGTGGGTTGTCATTTCTCCCTCCAGGGGATCTTCCAGATCCAGGGTTCACACCCACGTCTCTTAAGTCTCCTGCATTGGCAGGTGGCTTCTTTACCACCAGCACCACCTGGGAAGCCTCAGTGGTATGTTAAAATCACTCATTGTATTTCTTTAGTTTTCTGTTAAATGGCTATTAATTCATCAAAGAGATAAATATATATTGAGCGCCTATTATCTACCTGCCCTGTGCTAGATGCTGAGGATAGAGTGATGGATGATGGAGATAAGATCCTTGCTCCTTGGAAGCTTACCCTGAGGGAAACAGTGGTCAGTCTCTGTAAATAAATGCGCTGGAAATGCAAGGGCCTGTATGAGATTTGTTTCCATCAGATTTCTGTCTCTTTGATACTTGTCAAAAGTTTTGGTTCATTGATGGCTCTTTCCACTTCCACGTGCAGTGGTGATATGAATTAAATTCACTTTCTATTTTACTGTTCTTTCAGTGGGATTCATGGAAACAAGCATTAATGTTTATGTTTCATCTGTCATCTTGAACCAGAAGTCTGCTTGTCATAAATGATTAGGAAGGTATTTCATAATCAGATAAATATACTCTTATAGTTCTTTCTGATTTATTTTTTAACTATTTAATTTATTTTTAATTCCTTTAGCATGTGTTTTGGCTGGTTGTGTAGATTTCATTTCCCCCCAGTATTTTGTAATCCAAAGTCAGAGCATGTTTTATGTATTCATTAAAGTTATAGATGTGGCTCTGATTGTTATTAGATTCAGAATATTTCATCTGATATTTTCTGTTGGGAAATAGTTCAAATAGTAATCTGTCCCCAGATTATACAGTGCCCATAGACATGTTCCCTGAAGTATTTGGAGTGGTTTTGATACATATATTTAAGAAGAAATGTATTTTTAAAGTACAATTCTTTAAAGCTTACTTACATTGAAATTATTTAAAGTATATTGACTGTAGGAACTTAATAGACTGGAGAAATTATTTCAGAGAAGTAGTGAAAAAGAATCATAGATAAAATCACATGAATTCACAGAAAATGAAATATTTTAATAATTGTTAGCTATGAGTCATATTTATTTACATTTCAGTAATGTTTTCCAGATCAGTAAAGTGCGTCATTTTGTAAATGAGAAAGAAAATTAGATTCTCAAGTAGGTTGCAGTATAGCCTGTTCTTAATAGTTTTGAAATAAATGAAACATGTTCTCAGTGAATACTGAGAGGGATTGGTGTGAATGTATGCTGTTTATGGAGCATTCATTTAACAGCCATTTATTGACTCTTTGCTCTTAGCCTGGCCTTGCCCTGGGTGTGGGAATAGAGCAGTCAACCAAACACATAGTTGGTACTCAAATGAGGTCACATTTTAGCGACTGGAGAGATACGATACAGGCACACAGTGATGTAGATAATATAAAGATATTCATGTGATATTTACCAGAATCAGATGGTATGTGCCAGTGGACTGTTAGGTGGAAGAACGTTCCAGGCAGCATGACTGCAGCCGTGCCTGGTGGTTAAAGCTTCCTGAGAAGAGTGAGGGGAATGTGGTAGTTGATAAGAGAGGTGAACTGAGCCAAGATCGTGTAGTTAGCTGTGGATTTTGTAAAGCAGCATAGTCAGTACTCATTGCTTAATCTAAAGTTTTATAGGGATGATAAGGTCAACATTCTCTGATAAATCAATGGACGAAATACTGACAGTGGCCCAAAATATAAGAATTAGGCTCTGGAAGTCTGGAGTTTCTATATTGGGGAAGCATGCTTCTCCAGAGTGAGCTGTCTGCCAAAGTCATTGTAAACATTTGAGTATTCAGATGTGTCTGGGCTGTAACCTCTGCAGGGAAAGGAAATCCTGATTTCTAAAAATAAATTCCGTTTTATTTTAAGAGTCAAAGGGGAACGGACTGTCCCAGTAAATACAGGTCATTGACAAGTCTTAATTGTGGAATTAGTATATAAAGAGAGATCATCACTTTAAATCCATGGATCACTAATACCAGTTCTTAAAATGTCTCTGGATAGATTTTATAACCTCCATTGAGAAAAGTCATAAATTGGTTTTCAATACTGCTAGGCTATAATATTAAAGGAGAATATAAGAATGGTTAACACATTCCTGTCATACTTTTGTGAGGTAAAATAGCTCACTTTTTGGTGACTTGTTTATTTTTGCATTCAATATTACATATTGAACACAAACTGTGCGTTAGATACTATTGACTCCATTCTAGGTTCTTGAGTTGTAATAGTCAATAGGATGGGAAAAGTCCCTGATTTAATGGAACTTTTGTTCTAGTTGGGAAACGTAATTTTTAAAAAATGAGGACAGATACATTATATAAATTCACATAGGGATGACTTCTCTGAAGCAGCAGAGGGCAGGATAAAAGATGTGTGAGAGGAACTGTTATTTTACTTAGTCAGGGAAAGCTTCGCTGAGGAGGGGACACTTGAGCAACATCAAGGAATTGGTCACTTGAACGAACATCAGGAAAAGTAGTATTTCAAGCAGGAGGAGAAGAACGAGTTCAAGAGCTCAGAGGTAGAACTGCTTATGGTTTATTTGAAGGATAATAATGGGAGAACAGCAGATGAGCTCAGAGGGGTGATAGCTGGGGTAAGAGCGTTGTAGGCAATGACTGCCACTGTGAGGTGATTGTAAGTCTGAAGGGAAGCCTTTGGAGGGCTTTGATCTGATGCAAGTTGTAAAAGGATGATTCCATGTCCTGTGTGTAGAGTAGGTTGTGGGATCAAGAGGAGGAGCAGGTGGCTTGAGCAGTTATTGGGGTTTCTGTGAGAGATGGTGGCTTTGACTAGGAAGATGGCAATGGAGACGGTGAAACGTTTTTAATTTGGAATACGGTGTACATTTTTGTAGAGCTAACAGAATTTGTTAATGGAGTATATCTGAAGTGAGAGAGAGAGGAAATTTAATTATTCTGAAGTTTTTGACTTGACAACTGGATGTTGGTGCCATTTCTTCAGGTGGTGAGCAGTGGGAGAATAATCAGAAGTTCTGTTCTGAACACGCTAATGTGAATACCTCATAGACGTATGAATGCAGTGATGTTGTGAATCATTAGATAGGTGGATCTGTATTTCAGGAAAGAGCTCATTGATAAAGATAAACAAATTGATAGAGATGATACCAATGTCCATCATCATGAAAGCGAGAAGACTGGATGAGGTCCTCCAGGGAAATGATTATAAACAGAGAAAGTAAACTTTCTGAAAAATGAGCCCTGAGCATTCCAGCATCTAAGAAGCTGGAAAGAAGACAAGGTTTCAGTAAAAATGTATGGCATAGCAAGTAATTGGAAAAGCAAGAGAATGTGCTATTGCAGAATCAAGGCAAGGTGCTTTGCTGAGAGGGGGGAATGACCCACTAAGTCAAATGCTGCTGAGACAGTGCTTCCAGGGACTGGAAGTCACAGATAGAATCTGGCAACGTGAAGGTCATTGCCAGTCTTACGAGACTGGCTTGAGAGCAGAGGTTGGGCAGACAGCTCACCTGCAGCCAGTTCATGTGAGATTGTGTGTATCAAGCACCAGTACTTCTTGTGAGATTGTTTTTGTTCAGTCGCTCAGTTGTGTCTGACTTTTGCGAACGCATGGACTGCCCCATGCCAGGCTTCTCTGCCCTTCACCATCTCCTGGAGCTTGCTCAAACCCATGTCCATTGAGTCGGTGATGCCATCCAACCATCTGTCCTTTGTCATCCCCTTCTCTTCCTGCATCTCTTTCCCAGCATCAGGGTCTTTTCTTGTGAGGAAAACGTCTATAAATGGGATGAGGGAAATGGGATGGACTTTAGAGTATAGTATATCCTGAGTGTTTTGTGGGCAATCTAAATTTGATTGTTGAGTTTGGAGTTTCATAAGACATGGTGGTCTGATCTGACACATATTCTAGTCTCAGCTAAAAAATTTTTTCAATGAATTGAGATATCAAATTTCTTTTACTTCTCATTTTCTTGGTTCTCTTTGTTCAACAAATCACAGTTTATTTTCGGTGCTAATATAGTCAGTATAGCACACATATTATGGTGAACTTTAAAATATCCTGTTCGATTCAGATGTTGTTTTAATTTTATATGCATTTATCAGTGAAAAGAAATATGAACTAGGGCACTGACTGGATCTAGATCAAATGGTGTATCACTTTTTGCACTCATAACTTCCAGTTGTTTTGAGAATACAATAGAGTTTTGACAACTCACAGTAACTGGGGTATTCACATGGCCTGGATTTCTCTACTGTCACACTGTAAACCAGACTCCTTTCAGGAAGATTTTGTTCTCCCCTCTTTTAAAGGTAAATAGAAACTTCTCTCAGAATGTGTCACTTAAAACATTACCCACACTGACTACCATTTTTCCTGTTCTGTGATTACTATAAGCAAATAAGATTATAAAATACCAAGAGAGCAAGATGAAGAATGTCAAGAAATTAGCTTTTGGAGGATTGTCTGTGGTAACTATGATAAACTAATGAATTTTAGCCAGGGAAAATGGAGTATCTTAGATTTTCATGAAGGTGGAGACTGTTCGTCTGTTGTTTACTACTGTGTCTCCAGACACCTAATAAAACAAAAATAGAGGCTTGTACTGGAAAAACTTATGCCACGATGTATTAGTGTAATTATTGGTAGGTTAGCTATTACTGTTTTTCTTATTAAAAAGTTCACGTTATCTTATATTAGCATACATAAATATTTATAGGCAGCCTTTGTTATACATGAGTACCCTGGTGGCTCAGACAGTAAAGAAACTTCCTGCAATGCAGAAGACCTGGGTTTGATCCCTGGATTGGGATGATCCCCTGGAGAAGGAAATGGCAACCCATTCCAATGTTTTTGTCTGGAGAATTCCATGGACAGAGGCGCCTTGAAGGCTGCAGTTCATGGGGCTGCAAAGAATAGGACATGACTAACACTAACATTTGAGCGACTAATACTAACATTTTGATATGTATGAAAAAACAAAAATTAACGTAATGCTAACTCATAGTGTTTAACCCTTGTATTCATCTGTATTGTACTCTAAATCATAGAACACAGACATATATAATTTTTTTTCTCAATGGTTCATCCTTTCATTCCACCTCTCTTGGGATCAGCTGTGCTTGTTCTCTCACACTATTTGATATTTAGTCTTTGTAGATTATCTATATTTGCCTTTATGAGTGACAGCAACAGAAGACCGGTCAGTTTTGCTGGAAATATAATACATTTCTCTGTGACTTGGTAACCTGAATCTTGATCCAAGGCATCACAGGTATCTGTAAGAGCCTCTGCAGGTATCCTTGTAATACAAGCTTAGTGGGTGGGGTCAAAACCTTTTCCTGATAAAGAGCTCAGCTGAGGACTTCTGGCCACTTTGAAATGAACTGAAAGGCCAGTTTACTAAATGGTTACTTTTGGTAGAGTGGCAGGTGATTTTATTATCGTTGGCCACTCCTGACCCTTCGCCAAGTTACAGCATTCTTTCCAGAAGCTGTATAGCATTTTACAAGAAGAGAAAAAAATTTTTGCCTATCTTGGGGAACATCAAAGTAAATGAGAGAAATTGTTTTCATTTTGATCCTATAAATCAGATGCACTGCCTGCTTAGTACAAAGAACGAAAAAAAAAAAAACCAGCTCCTTGGGGATTTGGTTTTCAGGAAATGAGCATTTTATCCATGGAGCCAAAAGATCATTAGCACAATCATAACAATGGAATTCCACAGCATTGATGCCAACATACAAATCTATGGCCCTTGCTTGGTTCTAGTACAGTACTTGAAATTAATGCAGTAACGTTAGAGTATAAATAAATACAAGGAAGGGAGTTGATTAAAAATCATTTAATTAAATTATTTTCACCAAAAATAGGTTAGTTTCAGGATCTGGCTAGAGTCAATTGGAAATCACATGAGCTGCATTGGAGCTATAGAAACCAAGCAGAAATAGCAGAATTCTGAGCATGCCTAATGCATGTGGCTGAATTGGCCCTCCTCTGGAGTGGCTTGGAAATGTTGGTTTTCTTAGTTACTTACTTATAACTAACTTTTAACTAAGTGCTGTAAGTATCATCTCTGATAACAACAATAAACACTTACCATTTACTGTGGGTCTGGCCCTATTAGAAATACTTTACATGTGCTGCTACTGCTGCTAAGTCACTTCAGTTGTGTCCAACTCTGTGCGACCCCATAGATGGCAGCCCACCAGGCTCCTCTGTCCCTGGGATTCTCCAGGCAAGAATACTGGACTGGGTTGCCATTTCCTTCTCCAATGCATGCATGCTAAATCACTTCAGTTGTGTCTGACTCTGTGCGACCCCATAGACAGCAGCCCACCAGGCTCCTCTGTCCACGGAATTCTCTAGGTAAGAATACTGGAGTGGGTTGCCATTTCCTTCTCCGTTACATGTGTTAATTCATTTAATCTCTACAGTGGCTCCTGGAGGCAATCAATCAATCAATAAACAAGTATATGTCTCTGTGTGCATATATTAAAATCTGCATATATAAATATGGTATATATTTCATACGTACACACATATATATCACATATACACATATATGATATATATCACATATGTACACACATATATACAAATATGATTGGGAAACAAGTTTCTTTATAAACATTAATTATGATAATATGCACAATGGGTTTTCAAAAAGGGCATAGTGGATGCCACGTTTCCTAAATTGATTTCAAACCTTATTGTCATAGAGCTTCTCATAGAGTAAGTGTATATGATTTAAGATATACTAATTTAGTTGTTGAACTCAGGTCTATGTCCAAGTCCAGGGGATTCTTAAATGAATGAGAGTGTTTTGTTGGGTCTTACACGGTATCAGAGCTACAAAGTTGCAGGCACTGGGCCCAGTGTGTGTGATGTGGTATCTGCAGATGTGTTGATGTGGGAACCAGCGATAGTTCTTTTACCCTTAATCAAAGGAGGCTTAGAACCATTATTTTTAAGAATAATAAAGAACGTGAAAGATTTCTACACAAAGGCTTGCTCTGCTTGGAACTCCAGCCTCCTGCCTCCCTCCATCTGAAGTTACTGCTTTTGAGCATTGGCTCTGAGCTAAAATACTATCTCTTCAGGGAGGTCTTTTCCTAGTTCCCTGTCCAGTCCTTTGTCATAGTCCTTGATTGTAATGCTCTCTTAGGATGGTGCTCCATTTCTTTGTAACATTGATTTTACTGTGCTGTTACACTCTCATTAGTGCCTCGTCGGTCTCCCCTGCCTGTGCTCTCCTGCTGAAACAACCTCTCTTGACTTATCTCGGGACAGCAGGGACCATCTCTGGTTTGGCTTATCATCATGCCTCTAGTTAGAGATACAGTGCCTGAGCGTGTGTGCTCGGTACTTTCTGAGGGGCCGTGAGCCCTTGTGGTGTGCCCCTGTCTGTACCTACCTTTTGTGAGAGGTGTTCTGTGTGCGTGGTGATCTAGGTGAGCACTCATCATGATCATTGAATTCATGGCATTAAGCTTTTCAACTTCATTTAGAAAGTCAGTGTCTATACTCATTCCTCCTTCCTCTATGGTATATCATTTAGATAGCTTTGGTAAGAAAAATGTTGAGTTGGTCAGAAAGTTCGTTCAGGTCTTTTCCATAACATCTTTTTGACCAACCGAATATTGTATCGCCAAACTTCTTTTCTGAATTTGTGATCTAGGGTGTAACTCAGGCAGTTGTCCTCTCTCTCACACCTATCTCCAGTGTTGTTATAATCCCTGAGTATTACGCATACTTAGATCTATACCATTATTCTTTTTAATGAAAATAACCTAGAATAAAATTAATTTAGTAAAATTTAAACATTTTAGAACATGTGAGTAAACATTTTAAAAGAAGATGGTTTACTTAGTTATTTTACTGAAGATTGATTTTTTAAAAAAATTGAGTTTCATAAATTGACAAACTGTGTGTGAGGTCCTTTAATTATTTGAGGGTTCAGTTCAGTTCAGTCGCTCAGTCGTGTCCGACTCTTTGTGACCCCATGAATCGCAGCACGCCAGGCCTCCCTGTTCATCGCCATC